>CM033724.1:819517-982048 GCA_019671005.1 Hibiscus mutabilis | reverse complement strand
ACTGTCTACAACCAATTGGGACATGCCACGTGTGAAAATTTCAATTTTATTTGATTTTTTCATAAATCACATTCAAATTTAAGATTTCAATTCTAAATTTTAAATTTATTAAATTAATTCTAAATGTTTTCCTTTTTTTCAAATTTGTTAGGATACTTTTGATTTTAAATTCGGTAATAATTAGGACTTATTTTATAATTCAGGTAAAAGAAATCAATTGGTCGGCTTATTTTAAAATTAATAAATTTATATATGTTACATTTTTATTAATTTATTTAAATTTAAAATCAATACATAAAATAATTTCACTACTTTAATTAAAATATAATAGATAACTTACAATTAAGTCACTAAATTGTAAAATTTAAATGATGTTTTTAGAATAAAGTTTTGAACATTTATTAATTTTGTAGATAAAATTATAGTAAATGAATGTGTAATATAATAATGTAAGAAGTTTTTACAATTTTAAGAATAAAATAATATATTAGAACATAACCACTATTAAACATTTAAGTTTTGAAACTATAACTCATAATTTAGTATATATAGCATATATTTTAGCAAGAGGTGGCAATCGGGTCGTTCGTTTGAGGTCAATTTGGTTCAGTTTAATTTTCGGTTTGGACCGCATTCGGTTCAGGTTTGATTCGGGTCAGACCGGGTTTAATTCGAATTTAGATCAAGTGTATGCAATTTCGGGTCAGTCGGATCAATATCGGATCAGTTGAATTTTGGGTTGGTCAATATCGAATCAGATCGATTTTCGGTTCGGGTTAATATTAGATATGTCGATTTTCGCTTTTAATCAATCTTCGAATCTTTAGGTTAATTCGAGTTGAATTAGGTATGTATTCAATTGAGTATATATATAATTATTGATATATTATCTTAAAAAATATTTTTTTGTCAATCTTATCATTTAGACTCAATTTTAGTTTTAATTGATTTTTTCTATTTTTTAAAATAACGTTTTGCATAATTTCTAAGACGAAAAATTTTGATTTTACGAAATTAGAATTAGACTATTTGAAAACTATTTAATACAATATAATTTTATCATATTTATTTATTTATGAATTAAAATTAATTTAAGTACGTTTTAATTGTTTGAGATTTAATTGGATATTTAAATTTTTGATTCGGATATTTAAGAACTTATTTTAATCCAAGGAGGAAGAGCTGTATCAGAAAAGAAATGGTCAGTGGTGGTCTCTTTTTCCTGCAAAACAAACAAGATTTAAGAACTTGTGGAGAATAAAAAGAACCTAAATGGAAAAGATTCTTGATTTTGAACTCCAACAAATGGCATACTTTTCTAGAAAATATTCAAAGGGAGCCAAGGCGAGCAGGGCCAAGATGTTCCTATAAAAGGGGAAAACAAGCTTGCTTACACCCATATTAAGAGCAACTCGCATAATTACATGATTCACGGCATAACCAAGCTGAAAAACATTCATGGCAATATGCAGCTTTGCTCGTTCAGGCACTTGACATGTTCTTGCAGCAGAGGCTAAGCCAGAAACAGCTTCAGCCATTGGAGATGGGAAACCAAGAAAAAGGGAAATGGTGAGTATTTGAGAGGATGCTAATATGATATACATAATTGATGAGAAAACGAAGAGTAGGTTTGTAATCAAAGCTTATAGAGTAGTCTTACAATGGTTATTTTATTTGTTGCTGACAGAGACCTAATTTACTACTGGAAGTTTGCATCTCTGGATCGGCCTCATGCTTGACCACTTGCAGTTGCACATGATCAGATTTCTTGTTTTTTTTGCTTTTATTTCAAAAAAAAATTGTAGTTCAATCATGTATGTACGATTGAATGGGTAAATAACGAGGGTTAAATTTAGTGAATTTTTTTTTTGAATTAAATTAAATTGATTAAATGTGTAAATATAGAGGATTAAATGTATTATTATACAGAGTTTGTAACAGCCACGTTAAGTACTTAATGGTCGAGTTACTATTTTGTTACAAAACATAAAGCTTAATTGTCATTTTGTAACATTTGAAAATTTGATTATCGTTTCGTTTTTTAACAAAGTTCAGATATCATTTTGTACCCAAAAAATTATTGGATTGACTCAGGGGTGATACATTTACGTTATTTAAAAATATTAAAATTATAAATCTCCTTTTGGGCGTCCGTAGCTCAGGGGATAGGGCGTTCGTTTCCTAAGCAGGTCATAGGTTCGACCCCTATCTGGCGCGCGACTTTATTTTTTTGCCTTTGTTCATCATGTTTTTTGTATGAAAGTTGAAAACCAGCAGCTGTTGCTCTGCATTTGGCTACACCAGTGTGAAAATCTTGGTCCCAACATCCATATCTTACCGAGCTCTACTTGGTGTATTTTAAGGTGAAATTTTATACAATTTTCTACTTGTTACTCTCTGGCTCATAGGGAAAACTAAACAGATAGGTAGCTTAACCAGCTCTCTCAGACCATTGTAATTTGGTTTTGAAAAACACTCCGTGCAGTTACTCGAATATTATAGCTGTAAATACATGTTGATTTAATCAAATATTATACAATGTGTACTGTATTCAACCATAAAAGATGTCAGACTCAAGGGTATATTATATTATAGTTTCAGGGTTTTGCAGGGGTCCAATACTTGACCAATTGTAATAGATTATCCTCATTAATATGAACCAGGTTATATGGGGAGTTTGAGAAAAAATAGAACACTTCTTTGCTAACTCAAATTTTGTAACCTTAGCTTCAATTTGTTCAAACAGTAGATTTGTAAATAGAAATTACAAAAGAACTGAAAAGCTGTCATTAACCAACCAATCACCAAGAGAGAAGAGGGCTGGTTGTAGAACCTTTTATCGGCTTTAGTACAACTTTTCTGTCATAAACATGAAGAAATGTGTATTCGGATGAACTGCATTTCACTGTGGGCTGAGAGAAATGACATGTGAAAGAAAAAATTTGCAGTAAGGTTGTCTCCATGGAAAATTCCGTGGTCCTTGCATTAATTCTTGGTGCAATGAGCATCCGTACCATGCTGGGTGCAATGAGTATAACCCAAACTACTTAGGAAGTCCCTTATCTCTTTGGCGGTAGTGTTACTTGCTTGCAACAGCCGTTCATCTTCCTCGTAGATCAGATATGGGGCTTCGCCTTTTTTCCTGGACAATAACTTTTTGGCACCCTTCAATACATGATACTCCCATCCCTGAACATCGATTTTAAGTAGAAGCACTGACTCTGACTCTGGGATTACTTCATCCAGAAGGATGGACCTTATTTGCACTGCTATTTCTTCATTGGACTTGAATGCTAGCTTTGCACCAACGGCAGAAACGGCGCTGTTGTCAAGCCGGCCAACCAACTGGAGAAAACGCGAAGGTTTTCACATAAGAAGCAGAAAAAGGAATAATAATACAGTAAAAGAAGGAAGCGGTAAATGAGAATAGATACACACTAAACCTGAATGGCACAATGACAAGACAACAGATAATTTCCAATCAGAATTTACTAAGATCGGTGGTAAAGTGGACTAGAAATTGCAAAATCATAATCAAA
Source organism: Hibiscus mutabilis (assembly GCA_019671005.1). Lineage (NCBI taxonomy): Eukaryota > Viridiplantae > Streptophyta > Magnoliopsida > Malvales > Malvaceae > Hibiscus > Hibiscus mutabilis. The sequence goes on along the minus strand of CM033724.1, from coordinate 978,509 downwards.
TTATCACACAGGTTTAACTTCGAGCACCGAGCACAACAACGTCTTGCATAACCGAAAGTGAGGCTCTCTCAGTCAGTACCTAGGAAAATTCAAGTTTGATCTTCCTCTATCCCTAAACCATGGCCCCCTTTGTACCAAAACCGGAAAATCCAAGTTTTAGTATCCCAAAATTCCATTCTAAATCAAAATGATGAACAATTGTCATTGATGATCAACCCAAGAGAGTTTAGCACGTCCTCACCAGCTTTCAGATCGTGTAAAAAGTTACTAGGGAACCTATTGTATCTAGTTGAAACCATTGACTTGAAACATAAGCAACGACGGGAGCAAAATTTTATGTTAGGGAGCAAACTTAATGCAGCAAATGAAAATGTTTCCAAAGTATCAAACTTTGGAAAACGCCACTCAAACGCCAATTCATGTACAAAATAAAGAGTGAACAAATTCAAAAGTCCCACCAAATTCCCATTATGGGAAACCATGGATTAGAAGACTCGTACCTTATGGAAAGTAATATTTCCGTTATGATCAGATGCGGCTGCTTCAAAAACAGTAATCAATTCCTCAATCCTATTAAACCAAACCCCATCACAAATCCTTTGCAAATTCTCCGGAACCGGCTCAAAAGCCAACACCCTGAACCCCATAACTGCTGCGGCGAAACTCGCCATCCCGACATCGACGAAAACCCCAGCTTTGTTTTTCCCTTCCAGAAAATCCTGAACGGTGGCCGAGATGTCAGGCTTACGAAAGGGCTTACCTTTAAGAAGTCGTACGATGTTCTTGTGAGGCTTGTCAGGGAGGGAACCTAAATCAGCTAGGGAGTAGAAGAAAGGGTATTTGAGATTCTCTACTTTGTTTGCAATAATGGGATGAGATTGCGGGGAATTGCGACAATTAAAAGGAGGGATTGGGAAATTCTGGGTATATTTTTGGGCGTTATAAGAGGGAGTTGTGGGGTTTTTAGGGGAAAGCAGAGAGAAACAGAGGTAGACGAAGAGGGTGAGGAGGAGGAGAGCAAGGAGGGTTTTCGGTGAGAGGAACTTTTGGGTTTTGCTGCTTTCTCTTTTCCATGCATTTGCCATGGGAATCTAGTTATTTTCTCTTTAATGGATTTTCCCGGAAAATTGTGGAGTTTGATAGATCGGATCTCTGGGACTGGGGAAAATCAAGCGTGAGCTTTAGAGAGTTTTGAGTAAAGAAGTTGCTTTGGGAGTGAGTGTACTTGTTATTACCAATTATAGGTTGCCGCGTGTGGAACATATTTAATCATAAATATTAGAGGTATAAATGAACAGAGAGTTTGATGAATTATTTGTTTGTTTATTTCACGAACATGCTCGTTTATAATCTCGTTAAGGCCTGTAAATGAATCGAACGAACACGAACGAGAGTGTGTTTATGTTCGTTCATGTAACTTTAACCGAACAAATGAACGAACACGAACATAAACTAACACAAAATTTCTTGTTCGTGTTCGTTCGTTAATGAATGTAGCTTGTTCGTGTTCATTCATGTTCGTTCGTTAAAATGATAAACGAACACAAACATAAATAATATGTTAAATATTTAATATTTTAGGTTAGTTCGATTAATTCAGTTAATTAACTGATTTTAAACCGAATTAATCGATAATTAAAATTTGAAAAAACTTTTAATCATTAGCCGAAAGCTAAAATTATCTCAGATTAACCAATTTTGTTTTTGTTCGATCGGTTAGCTCGGTTTAACCAAACAATGAACACCCCTACTTGATAAGAAAAAAGTTTTAAACGAGTCAAAATATGACTTGTCAACTCGAATAACTCAAAATTTTTGACTCGACTTAATCTAATGCTCACCCCTAGACATATGTGAATAAACATAAACGAATGAACATAAACGAACGAATTACCGAACGTTCACGAACATAAATGAACGAACGAGCAATTTGTTCGTGTTCGTTAATTTAATTAAACGAACAAAAAATCTTGTTCATGTTCGTTCATTTAATAAATAAACGAACATAAACGAACTTCCAGTCAAACGGTTCACGAACGATTCGCTGAACGTTCGGTTCGTTTACGACCCTAATCTCGTTATCGACTCGTCGTTTATAATCTCATTTATTTTTTGGTAATATGCATGTCCGTCTTACGGTCCATGTTCGGGGTGCGAGGCTGTCCCTCCCAACAATATTGTCTCTAAAGTTTGAACTCATGTCATCTCTTTAGGAGTGAATGTCCCTTACCAATGCACCAAACACTTGTTGGTATAATCTCATTTACTTTGTTCCCATGTTCCTTTTATTTTTTATGTTTTAAATATTAAGTTCCGTTTGTTCCGCTAACATTTATTTTTTTAAAATGAATCTGGAAAATAAATTATATTTTTTGAAAAACTAATTACGTAAATCATTTTCAGGTGTTTGGATAAAATTATGTAAATCATTTTCCGCTGTTTGGTAAAGTTTCTTGAAAATAATTTCAAAAATCTATTTTTAGTTAAACAAGCATTTTATTAATTTTTTTCTTTATTTTTATAAAAGCACTTGTCACTCGATTATTTCATGGTTGTAGATAATGTGAATAGTTTATGTTGAATGTGTTATAAATATATTGTTTTAAATTTGAAGTCTGATGCTTTTTCATTGGTTTTTTTGATAAGAATAAGATAGACAACACAATCCACAAACAAGCATCGACAATGCTAAAAACAAGTTCCAACCAAAACATAGAACATACGAAAGCTTATCAAAATTAGTCTATAAAATGCAAATAAAAACTAAACAAGACCAAAGTTAAGACAATTATAAAATTATTCTCTTTAACCACACTCATGCATGCCAAGTAAAAAATAGAGTTGTATATAAGGTTCTCCGGTGTTAAAGCTCAAACTTTTCACATCTATTGCATCCTCTTTGTCCTTTTCTGTTTTCAAGTAGAAAATATAAATAGTTTCAACGTTAAAGTTTTACAAAGATTATAAACTAATCTTTATAAGATAGTTTGACATATTGAAGCCTCTCCTTGTATTAAAATGCTAAACATATATAGAAGTTCTGATCCATAAACTATGCATCAGTTCCATAAATGAAAAAAGCTTGTTTTTTTTTTTCTTTGACTTATAGTTTGTTTTTAGTTGACTTTGTCTTTTTCCTTGAACCAAACACAGGAAAACAATGAAAACGTTTTCTGGAAAACATTTTCCTTCAATCAAACAGACCCTAAAGTTGGACTAAATAGAACAAGGTGAATTTTAGAGTTTAAATTGTAAAGCGTGTGAAACTTAAGGCTAGTGGCATAGTTTTATCATTTTTTTCGATGAACATGTTTAGAACTGTTAAACCAGGTGAACTTCAAAAATAAATAAATGAACACAGAACGAACTAAACCCCTTTAAAAATAAATAAATGAACAGAACATAATAGTGTGTTTATTTATACCCTGTATAAATACAATTAAAGTGATAAATATATACAAAAAAATCTTATACACGAAAACTATAACATGAATTAATTAAGGTATTTAAATGCGTTGTGTCGTGCTTTATTAGCCATGGAAGTTGAAAACGAATAGAGAAAATTGGAAACGTTATTTTGCTCTTTCTCTCTGGCATTGCATTTTCACATTCTACATTCCCTTAATTTCCAATTTATTTCACAAATTAAGGAGCAAATAAATGTAAAATCTTTGCTTGTGTTCAGCACCAAATAACGGTGCAAGGTCTCCTATTTTGTTTGTCTCATGGATTTAAATAGCGCTCCGCTAACGCGATAGCGGTCGCGAAAATACGGTTGCGTCGCCGTCCGAAACCGCAATCGAAGGAAATTACAGTGGACAACGAAATCACGACGATAGCGGGCTGTCGCGGACACGAAATAACGGGATAACGTTCGGTCGCAACATAGCGGGGCGCTATCCCCGTTTTCAGACCAATCGCGAGGGTGGCCGGAGATGAAAAGGGGAAAAAAATGTTGCAGAGAATGGGTTCGGGTTGAAGATGAAGTTATAATATTAAAAGGGTAAATGCGGGAAGAAGGGTTTAATTTTTAGTGAATTTTTGGAGAGGCTTAAAAGGTTTTAGTACTCTTACAACTTAGTCCTTTAAGGAGGATTTTTAGTTCAATTAAGATGTTTTATTTTATTCTATTTTCAATTAAGTTCTCAAATCCATAACAAAATTTTGAATTGAGCCTCTAAGTCTTATTTTCTTTCAATTAAATCTATTTATAAGTGCTGGAAATTTTTTAAAACTTATAATTAAAATTTCCCATTGTTGATATTTACCTTGATCATTTTTTTTAATTTAGGTATTGACCATTAGAACAAATATATATATATATATATATATTATTTTTGAGCTTGCTGGTGGAAAAAAACTCTTTGATAAAACCGTACGAAATTTAATCTCCTATCTCAAAATTATAATTTATAATAGATATTTTTTAATCCATTTTAAGTTATGTTCGTTTTTTGTTTAGAAAATACTATATATGTCATTAAAAACAACTTTTATAATTATAATTATTTATATTTTACAATAAGTTGTGTGAATTTCGACATCCGCAATGACCTCAATGGCATCCGTTATGTCCGCAAGCGCGATAAACGCGATGCGACCGAAAACGCGACCACGAATGCTATTTAAATCCCTGGTTTGTCTCTGAAACTTCCCAGAAATCATCTTGATATTCTGCTTTCTCTCTTGTAATGTAGAATTAACTCAACTTTAAACTGTAGTTTTAGTTCATTACAAGGGGCCACTCAATGCCAATGGTGAGTTTTAACAACACCATTCTCAATCGTTCGAGACAAAATAGAACAACAGCTTTCTAAATGCTTCTGGTATTGTTCTTTCTTTCTTTCCATTTGCAGGCTACTTGTTTTGCCTTCGTTGTTCTGGTGTTACACTTACTTTGTTCCGCTATCGTTTGCAATGTCGTTGCCATGAAATCGGAGGTGGTTGATGTTTTAGATTTTGGTGGTGTTGGAGATGGAACTGTTGATAGTTCTGAGGTAAATTCAGTTCATATTCTTTTTTGCTTCAAATGAAAGTTGAACATATTCTTTTTTGCAGGCATTTTTGAAGGCCTGGAATTTCGTATGTGGCAGAGAAATCGAAAGTGGTGTACGGATTATGTTAGTTCCAGAAAACCAAACGTTTTTGCTGCATCCAGTCACTTTTAACGGTCCATGCAAAGCTAAAGAGATCAAGTTTCTGGTATGGGAAGAATGGGTTTTTTTTTTTTCCCAGTAAAAGACAACCTGATTCTTATTGTCTTATCAAACAGATAATGGGAAGAATAATATCACCGATTTCACCCAAGATATGGGAGGGACTCGGCCAGGGAAAATGGCTAGTGTTTCGCGGAGTTTCGGGGCTCAAAATCAAAGGTGGCGGCGAAATCGACGGACGAGGTTGGGGTTGGTGGAACCAATCATTCAGGTATCATCCATACATGGTACTACTCTTTCAATTGTATCATCTCCTCAAGCAAAGCTTGTTTTCTGATTATTTTTTTCTTACATGTGCTAACTTCTCCAGGAAGGATGCACTTCATTGGCACCAACAGTAAGTAGATTTTTTTATTTCGGTATAGATTTCGATTTGCTGCTTAACACTAGTGAAGCAATGAGATGATTCCTGAAGTTCAGCTCTTGTGTTTGATGCATTTGCAGGCAATGACTTTCGAGTCCTGCAAAACCAGCAGTCTCAGCCAGGTTCGACTAATAAATAGTATGAAACGATTTTATCGTCGACGACGTGGTGATAACAGCCCCGGAAACCAGCCCCAACACCAATGGAATTCATATCAGTTCAGCAAGTAATATTTTCATCAGAAACAGTATAATTGGAACTGGTATAATCTTTTCATGCCATTACTTGAATTGTTGTGCACACTTCCTGTAAAGTTCTTATCAGATGAAAAGTTGAATCACTGTCCTCAGCTTGTGATCAAAACAGGGGACGATTGCGTCTCTATCGGAGATCACACGACCAATATCCATATCTCTCATGTAAGGTGTGGACCTGGTCATGGAATAAGGTGAAGCTTTTATATGATTTTAAACTTAATTTTTAGGAGAAAAAATATTTTATATGACAAGATTTGAGCATTTAATCCCTTGGAACATAGTGATTGTCCTAGGATTTTTCAACTTTCAACTCACGTGCCTACATATCTACTGCCAGGCAACGTAGTTTTCAAAGCACTTGTGACTCTTCTGATATGCTTTTGTCTGTAATTTTTCTTTGTTAAAAAAAAAAACACAGCATTGGAAGCTTAGGAAGGGCAGGGAATTTCGTACAAGTGCGGAACATTCGTGTAAACATGGTATCCTTCAAAGGAACTGTGAATGGAGCTCGAATCAAAACATGGCAGGTAACTGAATACAAGTCTTGAGTATGTCTATATTGATGTTTTCTAAGTTGTCTAATATTGACTGCAAATTCTTGTAAGGTTGGGAAAGGGTATGTTCTAGGAGTTACATTTGAGAATACTCGGTGAAAAACCCGATAATCATAGACCAAAATTACTGCAATGTAAGGGGTGCTTGCCGGGAACTGGTAATTCAAACGAGCCCTCGGGTCGTTTTTGAACAAATTCAGAGCTGAAAACTAACCAAAAGGAACCAATTTTATGTTAGGAAACTGGTGTTAAGGTAAGGGACGTGGTTTACAAGAATCTACAGGGAACATCAAGCACTGAAGTGGCCATTACACTGAACTGCAGTCGGTCGGTTTCATGCACCGGGCTGTTACTGCAATCTGTTTTGCTCAAGTATGCCGTAACCGGGAAGAATGTTAGTTCAAGTTGCATTAATGCTCATGGTGCAGCTATTAGAGTTGTTCAACCGGCTCCTTGTTTCCAAGATTTTGACCATTGAAGGGCCAGTTTTAAGGTTTTGATGTTGTTTTATTATGTAATTCATCAACGATAGCGATTGTTATTGAAACTTACAAAGAAATTTAAATAAGCTCAAGAAAAATATTGACATATGATTATATTGCTATGCTATGCAGTTTCTTCTTAATAGGAACATCAACAATGGCTAGTTTTTGTCCTTTTTAAGAGCAACTTCTTCAGGATTTGGCTTCTACATTTTGGCACACAGAAGAAATAACCCCAAGTTGATGAAGCAAGCTTAAAACAGCTAAAAGTCTGTAAAATAAGTCAAGCCTGCCATCATTGATCCTACGAGCCAGCAAATCACGACCGTCATTCATTCCGGTAACTTTCCTCACTATTTCGACTAGTATGGTAGTTCCGAACAAACGGAACGAGATGGTTGTTAGGGAAAGGCCAGTACCTACTGCTTTCATCCCTCTAGGTGACTCTGTTATGAAGAACTCGAGCTGGCCTGCATAGATAAATGCATTTCCGATCCCAACCAAGATGAATTGTGGAACCAACAAGAAGCCGCTCACAGTCACAGGTAGGTTTAAGGTGGTGGATCTGTTGGTTTTAGCGACCGACAACCGTTTCATTTCTGCCAAAGCTGCACCCACCATATCTATAATCGAGAAGAAAAGGCCTAATCCGATCTTTTGCAAACTTGTCAAACCTAAAAAGAGTTTTATATAAACAACCTAAAACAAGATGGTTATAGTTGTTACAATCAATCATAGGTACCTTGAGGGTATCTTGCTTTCCTGAAGAGTGGCATAATCAGGTGCTCATAGATTGCAAGAGTGAGCAATATGGATCAGAACCTGAAAACATTGTAAGATGCTGGTGGGATTTCAAAGTTTCCAATGGATCTTTCCATTGTTAAAGCTTGCTGGACTGAGAAGCTGCCCATTTGTGCATATACAGTCCAAAACATGATTGTTGTTGCTCAGATTGGCGGCAATCCAGTCAACATCTTAACTTCCTCTACCCTTGTTACCGAACATAGACTCCACGGATTCGGAGCTAGCAATTCTCTCGTTCCAGAGTCCTTGCTTGTAATGATTGTTGCCTTGTCCAAGCACCTGCCATCCAAATTTTGCATGTCAGCCTTACAATACCATGATATCGTCTCGAAGACTCGAACTAATATAAATGGCAAATATCAGATGGAAATTCAACTTTTCGTTTCCTTATTGCAGCCAAATGAACTTGAAGAATTTGAACCTCACGGCTTCCTGGAGTCTCCTTGTACCTATACTTTTTAGTTCCTGATAGAAATACAAAGGTGGCGAGCAACATAAAAGCCGAGCAAATAACGTATCCCCAGCCTGGACCTACTTTATCTTGTACATAAACCAGAACAGTGACTGCTAGCAGGGTCTCTATGTTAGTAATCAAGTAAAAAACATTGAAGAAACTTGCAATTTGCAGCTTTTCCTTCTCGTCGTTCTTATCAAATTGGTCTGTTCCGAATCCTGGAACACTCGACTTAATCCCACTGGGCCCTATTCCATATAAATATAGAGAAAAAGTAAAGAAACCCATCTGCAGGTTGTTGGCCTCTACACATTCATTCGGTTGTGCAGGGTTACAAGGGGTGGGCGCAGCTTTGGCAGCGCTGTTGAGACTGCTAAAAAGCAGGTACCCTAGTTCATCATAACATTACCAAGGATGCAAGTGTTATTAAGTAAACCATCCAACTACAGGAAAAAATGATAGGTGCTTTGACTGTTTACCAGTACATTAACCACAGCGAAAATGGCTATAGTCCGATATCTAGTTAAGAGTCTGCAAGAATGCCTCCAAGCAGGGACAGCATATATGCTGTGCCTCCAAAGTTTGTAACTATGTTTGAAGAAGTTGCACTGGGCAGATGCAATGTGCCGATCAAATATGTCGCCAGATTCACCATAATTGCCGTTGTTGAAAGTCTCTCAGACAACTCAACTCCTAAAAAAGAGAAACAATAACAATTATAGACAATTCTCATTCATGCCAGAAAAGATTTCATCGATGTACTCGAAAGATCAAATGGCAACTAAAACATGAAATTTACAGCATATCCATAGAATGTTTTGTGGGAAAGTGAAGAAATTCACCCAGAATAGGAGTGGCTGCAACCCAACCACCAGAGGTGGTTCTATCAGCAGGGTTTCCCTTGTAGTCGACCGCATCCGAGACAAGTTGTGTCTGATTTTCTTCCATGAAAGGCTTCTACAAATGTTGAAAACAATGACATAATATTTTCATCCGAGAAGAAGACTAGCAGTGTGGCATTGGCAATTGGGCATTGAGTAGAGCTGTTTATATTGTTCCATGGCCAGTTGAGAAATGTAATACATGGGACCATATGCATTGGTGACTTAAAAAGGGAAAGAAGTCAGATTTCTTATAGAAAAGGGTGAAGTTTGAGATACACATTGGCACCATATATATCTCTCGGGGGTAATAAATTGTTTCCTTTTGTTTTCAAAATAGGCAAAGATTTCAGATTCCGGAAAATGATCGCCTGGTCCCTAGACTAGGAAGGGTTTTCAGGGGTTTATTACATTATCAGAAAGGCTTTGGTTTTTGTCCAGAAAAAGCTCAAGAAAGGAAAGAAGCTGACTGGAACAATAATGCCATGATTTGATAATAGTACTAATAATTGAAAATTTCTTCTGAAGGAATAAAAAATTCCTCAGCATTTTCCAAAAAGTGGATTCTCATGTACGTTGCAAGGCAGCTGCCAACTTAACCAAGAAATTAATGCAATCTGCTTAGGAATAGTACTAATAAGAAGAATTATCAATTTGGGAGCCATGAGCTTGACATATGCAGAAGGGTATTCACCAGAAAGTAATACAACCTCGAAAAAGGGTAAAAACACAAGAATTATAGAACAAACACTGAGCTCTAATCATACATTAAGCTCATCTTAACCAAAACCAAACTGTACCAAATGGAAACACCTTTCTTTACTTACCCCATGAGGAACGGCCTCAGCTAGACAACTTGCAGTTGCAGATAGGACCTATTGGAAAACATTAAATCCTCGAGTTAACATAGGGATTATTATATCTTTAGGGCATGAATTAGGGGCACCCCAAGTGGGGACTAAGAGAGTTGGCCTTAAAATGGATATAAGTTGAACAGAAACTCAAGGCATTCCTTCAGAAACAATATCAAACACCTTCAGCTGTGTTGTGGACGCCAAGCATTCATTTTCAACTATAATATCGGGGATGACAAAAACAAAACCTTTTAAGCTCTGATGCTATATATATACACCAAATTATAGCATTCAACTTATAATTAAGGCAATTAGGGACATCTATAAAGAAACAACAAAACACATTAAATAAACAGGCTACATTAAGTAATAGCATCGTTCATAGTAAGTATCAATTCAAGATTATCCCTTCTTTTCTCAGTTCATATGAAAGCATAAAAGACAACAATAACATTTAAAGTCAAATTCTAAAAGATTGCTTCACATGTGGCACAACTTCATCAGTCAAAGCCTATAAAGGAGCGATCACACCGAAAACGAGTTTTCATAAGATTCTAGATCAAGAGATTCTCAATAGCATCCTACATTTCACAAATGAAACAACATTAGATGCAGAAGCAGATTTAGCCACAACAGGTGCAAAATCTAATTAATTTTATAAGGTAACATATTGTACTAGAAGGCCAAGTACATTCAGTTGTTGTATTTGGGATTTCAATTGCCTTCCTTCGTTTACAGGTCCTGTGACCCCACATGCTCGTCAACTGTTGCAATATAGAACGACAAGCTTTCTAAATGCTTCTGATATTATTCTTTCTTTCCCAAATAAAGGACGTGGTTTACAAGATCTACAGGGAACATCAAGCACTGAAGTGGCCATTACACTGAACTGCAGTCGCTCGGTTTCATGCACCAGGCTGTTACTGCAATCTGTTTTGCTTAAGTCTGCCGTAACCGGGAAGAATGTTAGTTCAAGTTGCAATAATGCTCATGGTGCAGCTATTGGAGTTGTTCAACCGGCTCCTTGTTTCCAAGATTTTGACCATTGAAGGGCCAATTTTATGTTAGGAAACTGGTGTTAAGGTAAGGGACGTGGTTTACAAGAATCTACGGGGAACATCAAGCACTGAAGTGGCCATTACACTGAACTGCAGTCGGTCGGTTTCATGCACCAGGCTGTTACTGCAATCTGTTTTGCTTAAGTGTGCCGTAACCAGGAAGAATGTTAGTTCAAGTTGCATTAATGCTCATGGTGCAGCTATTGGAGTTGTTCAACCGGATCCTTGTTTCCAAGATTTTGACCATTGAAGGGGCAGTTTTAAGGTTTTGATGCTGTTTTATTATGTAATAAATCAATCAATCGATAGCAATTGATATTGAAACATGGGAAGAACTTTAAATAAGCTCAAGAAAATCTTGAACCATTTTTGTAACCCCTAAATTTAACCTAATTTCTTAGGTTAAATCTTGGGTGTCAAGTTTGAAAACTTTCCCCTCAAGTAACAAATTTTAGGAAATAATAATAATTACCATAAAATATCTCAAACGACCCCCAAATTCTTAAATTAATCCACAAAATTCTAAATTTACTGTATTTAGTCCTCATACTCAATTTGGGTATTTGGGAGTTAAAATTCCCAAATTCTAGGGTTTCTGAATTAGGATTTTTTTTTTGAATTAGGTTTTCAAATTAGGACAAAATTTGGGGTGTTACAATTTTCTACACATAATTATATTGTTATGCTATGCAGTTTCTTCTTTAATAGGAACATCAACAATGGTTAGTTTTTGTCCTTCTTAAGAGCAACTTCTTCAGGATTTGGCTTGTAGATTTTGGCACACAGAATAAATAAATCCAAGTTGATGAAGCTTAAAGCAGCTAAAAGTCCGTAAAATAAGTCGAGCTACGAGCCAGCCAATCAATACCGCCATTCATTCCGGTAACTTTCCTCACGATTTCGACTAGTATGGTGCTTCCGAACAAACCGAGCGAGATGGTTGTTAGGAAAAGGCCAGTACCTATTGGTTTATCCCTCTAGATGACTCTGTTATGAAGAACTCAAGCTGGCCTGCATAGATAAATGCATTTTTGATCCCAACCAAGATGAATTGTGGAACCAACAAGAAGCCGCTCACAGTCACAGGTAGGTTTAAGGTGGTGGATCTGTTGGTTTTAGCAACCGACAACCGTTTCATTTCTGCCAAAGCGGCACCCACCATAGCCATAATCGAGAAGAAAAGGCCTAATCCGATCTTTTGCAAACTTGTCAAACCTGAAACAAGATGGTTATAGAGGTATTACGAGACGTTAACGTTGTTACAATTGATCATACGTACCTTGAGGGTATCTTGTTTTCCTGAAGAGTGGCATAATCAGGTGGTCATAGATTGCAAGTGTGAGCATTATTGATCCGAACATGAAAACATTGAAAGATGCCGGTGGGATTTCAAAGTTTCCAATGGTTCTTTCCATTGTTAAAGCTTGCTGGACTGAGAAGCTGCCCATTTGAGCATATACAGTCCAAAACATGATAGTTGTTGCCCAGATTGGTAGCAATCCAATCAACATCTTAACTTCCTCTACCGTTGTTACCCAATATAGATTCCATGGATTCGGAGCTAGCAATTCTCTCGTTCCAGCGTCCTTGCTTGTAATGATCGTTGCCTTGTCCAAGCACCTGCCATCCAAATTTTGCAATGTCAGCCTTACAATACCATGATATCGTCTCGAAGACTCGAACTAATTACCAATGAAAGTAAAATGTTGAGTGTATACCTTAACCTATTTGTGTGTGACAATCTTAGTTTCTGTGCAGGATCCTCATATAAATGGCTAATATCAGATGGAAATTCAAGGTTCCGTTTCCGTATTGCAGCCATCAGAACTTGAAGAATTTGGACCACAGGGCTTCCCGGGGTCTCCTTGTACCTATACTTTTTAGTTCCCGATAGAAATACAAACGCGGCGAGAAGCATAAATGCCGAACAAATGCCGTATCCCCAGCTTCGACCTACTTTGTCTTGTACATAAACCAGAACAGTGACTGCTAGCAGGGTCCCTATGTTAATAATCAAGTAAAAAACATTGAAGAAAATTGCCATTTGCAGCTTTTCCTTCTCATCGTTCTTATCGAAGTGGTCTGTTCCGAATCCTGAAACACTCGACTTAATCCCACTGAGCCCTATTCCATATAAATATAGAGAAAAAGTAAAGACACCCATCTGCAGGCCATTGGCCTTTACACATTCATTCGGTCGCGCAGGGTTACAAGGCGGTGGACTCAGCTGTGGAAGCGATGTTGAGACTGCTTACAAGCAAGTACCCTAGTTCATCACCACATTACCAAGGATGCATGTGTTATCAAGTAAAGCATCCATGATCCAACTACAGGAAAAAAATGAAAGATGCTTTGATTGCTTACCAGTGCATTAAACACAGCGAAAATGGCTATCATCCGATATCGAGTTAGGAAAGTGTCTGCAAGAATTCCTCCAAGCAGGCATAGCATATGTGCTGTGCCCCCAAAGTTTGTACTGATGTTTGATGAAGTTGCACTAGGCAGATGCATTGTGCCGATCAAATATGTCACCAGGTTCACCACAATTGCCATTGTTGAAAGTCTCTCAGACAACTCAACTCCTATAACAATTACAGACAATTATCATTCATACCAGAAAAAGAAAGATTTCGTCGATGTCATAAGATCAAATGGCAACTAAAACATGAAATTTACAGCATATCCGTAAAATATTTTGTGGAGAAGTGAAGAAACTGACCCAGAATTAGAGTGGCTGCAACCCAACCACCAGAGGTGATTCTATCAGCAGGGTTTCCCTTGTTGTCGACCGCATCCGAGATGAGTTGTGTCTGATTTTCTTCCATGAAAGGCTGCTACAAACGTTGAAAACACTGACAGAACATTTACAGGAGACAATCCGAGCTGTTTATATTGTTCCATTGTCAGTTCAGATATGTAATGCATGTGAACATATGCATTGGTGAGTTAAAAGGGAAAGAAATCAGATTTTGGTGAACTTTGAGATACCCCCTGGCACCATTTTCAAAGATGTAAATCGTGTAAAACCATATCTCTCTGGGGTAATAAAGGGAAAGATTTCAAATTCCGGGAAATCATCCATTTAAAGAAACAAGTCCTAATGGCTGGACCAAGAGCCTAAAGGGTTTTAATACAATTTCAAGTTTGAGATACCCCTAGACTAGGAAGGGTTTTCATGGTTTTATTACATAATCAGAGAGGCGTTGGTTTTTGTCCAGAAAAGGCTGTACAAACGTGAAACTTTAAGAAAGGAAAGAAGCTGGCTGGAACATTAATGCCATGATTTGATCATAGTTTTTAAGACTCAGATTTGCAGTTAAAATCTCTTTGGATCGAGTACTGCAGAGATACATTATGGGGAGACCCCCAATTCAATTTGCTCAATTCATAACGTCATAATTCGAACTCCTAAACTTGGTTAAGGGATCTAGTGTCTATCCCACTAGACCAACCGTTTGTTGGTTCACATTGTCCATTTCTATCATCAATTATTTATTAAAAATAACACACTCAAATGTCCGTAGACATGTAATATCTTTTTAGACAAAATTCTTTCATTTTTTCTTAATTACTTTTCCTTTTCTTTATTTTGGTCCTTGTCAGCTCGATCATTTCATAACAGCAAATGCAAGCAAATTCTCATGTACATTGCAAGACAGCCGCCAACTTAACCAAGAAATTAATGCAGTCTGCTTAGGAATAGTACTAATAAGAGAGAATTATCAATTCGGGAGCCATAAGCTTGACGTATATAGTAGGGCATGCAAAAGGGTAACACCAGACGTTAAGCAATCTAATCATACATTAAGCAATCTAAATTCTAAACCAAAACCAGACTGTAATAAATGGAAACAAAGGCTTACGAACATGAATGAAGAAGCAAAGAAAATGGTGGACTGGAGTTTTATGAAGAACATTATTTAAATCAGGGATTTAAATAGCGGACCGCGAAATAGCGATAGCGTCGCCGTCCGAGACCGCTATTGTGAAAAATAACGTTCCGCAATAACCGCAATTGTCTGAAATGACGATAAAAAGCTGCGGCCGAAAACGCAACCGCGATTTAAATCCCGATTTGAAAAGTGGAAAGGGCTCACGGTTTGGAATATAAGCTAATCCTGACCCTGCTTTTTATTACAAAAACAAAAATAATCGTGAGCGGCAGGATTCGAACCTGCGCGGGCAAAACCCACATGATTTCTAGTCATGCCCGATAACCACTCCGGCACGCCCACTTGATTGATATTTATGCCAAGATTACGATATAAAAACATGATATCAAGCCATCTGTTGCTGTAGACTAACTAAGCCTAAGGGCTATTACTCAGCTCGTTAATTTTTTTTAAAAATAGATTATATGTTAAACTTCTTTTTTTCAAGATTAGTTGTAATATACTTGATTAGTGTATTTGTGAATTGTTACTTTAAAATTGCTACATATTGTAGCGATATCCCTTTTTCTTTTTTCGCTAAATAAAAACGTGGATTTTTGAAGGTGTGTTTGAAAGGTGTTTGTGATTTTTTTAAAAAAATTTATTCCGTGTGGTTTTAAAATAAACCGTATATATAAAAAAAATGGAGTCGCCACCGGCCACTTAGGTAGGCCGGACACCATAAAACCAGAGATTCAAAAAGACAGGGTTCGGGAGTCGGTTACGGATGGGGAAGGATTAGCACCCCCACACCGCCCAAAATTGGTACTTTAATAATTACCGCTTTATTAATATTGGATTTTCCGGATTAAAGTGACGATTATTTTAAAATTCGGTCATAATTGCGAATAAATTTTAAGGGTCCCATTATCCGAGAATAAACGCCCAACCACTATCACTACGCTTGATCATCGGCCCGTTTTACGCTCGGATAAAAGGACTCGCATTAACAAGTTATATCTCGATATGCAATCTTAGTGGCAAAAACGTAAACATGACAAAACATTTAAATATAATAAATATTGACATACCAGAATATTAATTTAGCATAAATGATATTCTAGACTAAAACATGTATATATACATATTATTCTAAATAATAGATAGAAACAACTATAATATGTCAAAATAACAAGGCAGGAATAAGTACATATAGACAAACAAATATTTCGAAAAGACATGCATATTGGTAATAAAACGTATTCCAACATATACGGGTCCACATATCGTACAAAAGGGGTAGATACACTAACATGTAACCCTAAAAAAGGAAACATACAAATATAAAATACAAAATACGCCATGTACGAATTAACTAAAACATAACATGCTTGATATGAATAACCGGAAAAACATGAATATCATACTTAACACATATATACATAAAAACATGAAATACGAGTCATATACGAGGGTTATAAAATAAAATAATATCAATACATACGATTATAATACGAACAATAATATTTACAAAGGAAACAGGACTGAAATGAAAGGAAAACGAAAGTCAGTGGCAGAAATTAAAGAACGATAATATGTAATTTAGGGACGAAATTGCGAAACAAACAAAACCTAAGAGGACCAGAATTGTAATTAGACCAAGGGGCAGACCCAAAGTGAAAAATCCAAAAACGCGGGATGGTTAAGGACGTAATTTTACCATTCAGAAACTGATTCGGTGTAATTTAGGGACGAAATTGTAATCTTTTGAAACATCAGGGGGACTGGGATTGTGATTATACCATGCGGCAAGACAAAAATGAAAATATTGAAAACGCGGTGGGATTAAGTGTGTAATTTACCCATTTCAAAAATAATAATAACTATAAAAAGCCTATTTTTAGACCGAGACCCATTTTCCCCTTCTTTGTTTCATTTTTCGGTTTTCATAACCCAAACCGTTCTTCATTTTCTCTCAAATATCCCCATGAAACCCAGAATCCGGCGGCCGGCCGCCGCTAACCGGTGCCGGCGAGCCTCCAAAAGACACCAAAATAACCACTATTTCATCCTCAACATGAATCCGTGATTGGATTCAGAGGATACCCCCTTATTTACCCTAGATCTAAGAAATACGACCCCAAAAAAATGAGTTTTAAACCTAAAGTATAACTACAAAGGGGGCCTTCCCCTCCCTTTAGTTCACCAGATCTGGCTTGTAGAAGCCGAAAGGCTTATCACTGAGGAAGGGAAGACCCACAAACGACTCGGTAAGACTACTCTCCTCTTTTATTTTTGTTTTTTTTGTTAATCTTTCGTATATGCATGTAAAAAAACAAGTAAGAAAAAAGAGACAAAAATTTACCACTGGACTGCCTTTTGATTATCTTCGATGTTTACAACTTTCAGGTTTTTTTTTTGTATTACAAGATCTCTGTTTTTCCCTTTTTTGTTCTTACTCTCCTATTTTTTTCGCTAATCCCCGTTACAAAAGCCCCGTTTCATATATATTATTGCCTCTGTTTTTTTGTTGCAAGTTGCATCTTCCTTTTTTCAGATCTTGAACTGACACTTTGCTTGTTGTCTTTGGCATAATCTGAACGTGGGGACTGAATATCGGCGCGGTGGCGGTGTGGTCGCAACGCCCGTGACGGTGTTTTTCGGTAGTTAGATCGGATCGATCTAACGGTCGAGATGGCTTGAAGAACGATCGGCTGGATGAAGCCTCGATTTGATGAGACGGCGGCAGTTTTCGCCACGTGGAGCTCCGCGATGAGGAGTCGAACCCCGGATCTTACGCGCGTGGGATATTAAAGCGTCTGCACGTGGACCACACGCGCGCGTGGCACTCGAACGGTCCATACGTGTGGGACACGCGCCTGGCAGATATTTTTGACCTCGGTTGCATTGTGGTCGTTGGATCAGATCTTGATCCAACGGCCCACAGTTACCTGCACATTGTAATTAAATGGGATTCATATTTGGGCCAAACGGGCCTTGTAATAGAACTTGTAATTGGACTTGGACTTCATGTTTATTTGGGTTTAATATATATTTAATTTTTTTTTCATTTTATCAGCCCAATAATACTAATAATAATATAATTATAACAGCAATACATGTATATACGAAAATGTATACTTATATTAATTAATATAATATTCTAGTATATGTACGTATAACCATACATATAATTAACATAACATCTATATATTAATCAAATACGCTCATACTCTAGATACCTACGCGACATACATACACCCCTAATACGTATACATAGCTTATACATGCACACACCACCTTATATTAGTAACATTCATATAATAAATATACATGCAATAATAATATATTTACAAGTGAAAATGAGTGATTACACATATTATTTTAATCGGTCTATATATAGTACAACTAAATTTTACATATATTTTAAAAAAATAAGATAAAAACTCTGACAAGTTCAATAAACAACAAGTTAAATAATTTTCAAGTCAAGCACTACCCCACTCGAGATAGACTCACTTACTCGGCTTGATAAACACCCTAACAATAACAAGAATCATCTATAGTGGTACTTGTACCTCCTTTGTTCGTGAAATTCCGAAAACGTTTCTCCTTTGAATAATTGCAAAATCCTACCCCTAATTCTCGGGGGGAAATAGATGACAAAAACAAAAGGTTTGTTCCTGTAACGTAACCCAATCAAAAGAGGGGACATTCCTAGTATCTTAACCCAGACTTGAACTCTTAAATTCAATTTTTCTTTTTCATTTCCTTTCATTGCAGAAGCAAAATCTTAGCTACCAAACCACGTTAAATCCAAAGTTAGATTTGTAAACCAATGATGGCACATGATTTGCTAACTGTTTTACCCGGGTAGAGGAATCAACAAAAGGAAGTCTGGGACTCAGATGCTGCATCCAACTTATTAGCAAGGCAATCAGGGGCAGCTATAAAAGCTATAACATAAAAAAACACATTACATTAAGTAATAGCATCGTTCATACTAAGCTCCCGTAAGTATCGATTCAAGATTCGCAGGAAAGCATAAAAGACACAACAATCACATTTAAAGTCAAATTCTAAAAGATTGGTTCACATGTGGCACAACTTCATCAGTCAAAGCCTCTAAAGGAGCGACCACAATAATCCAAGAGGCCCATCACACCGAAAACGAGTTTTCACAAGATTCTAGATCAAGAGCTTCTCAATAGCATCCTACATTACACAAAAGGGAAGAAAAAATAAGATGCAGAAGCAGATTCCGTCATAACAGGTGGAAAATCTAATTAATTTTATAAGGTAACATAATGTACTAGAAAGGCCAAGTACCTTCAGTTGTTGTATTTGGGATTTCAACTGGCTTCCTTCGTTTGTTGTGACAGAACATGAAATTACAGGTCTTGTGACCCCACATGCTCGTCCAAGTGCTTGCTTTGAAGGGACAAATACATAGGGGACATTCTGCAGAAATCAAATACAAATTGTGATCAAAATCCAGGCAATAAACCAAAATGTGGTAGCTAAGATTTTGCTTCTACAATCAACTTTACATCGAGTAATCAAGAAGATGTGTTATATGAATGCTTCAAAGCTCAAGAGCGGAAAACAATTTACACAAAACAAAGTGTATAACCTTAAGTTAAAGATGCTTTGAATCCATAGCTAGTGATTACATCATTGATTTGAAGCAATAAAACTAGACACTCCATGAGATGATTAGCCAAACCCTAAACCCAAAGCTAAATATTACAATAGTGATGTGACCAATGAAATGAACACAATAAAGTTGTAGCAAGGAACAGAACAAACAAAACATAAATACATATACCAAAGATAAATACTAAACAAAAGGGAAGAAAACTCTAAAACTGCTCAAGATTATACACCTTCGTATTGATATAGTCAACCATTTGGCAATTAGAAGTCAAATCTGCAACTAGATATGGTAGATGCCCCCTATTCTTATGTGAGCTACACAATTCCAATAGCGCAGCCAAGCATAAAATTTATTATATCCTATTCAATCAAGCAGTTTCAACCTGCCTAACTTTGCATTCACAACAATTTTAGAACAACTAACATACCACCTAGCAATAATTTTGCCCAGGGATGGACCCAAAGGGGGGCTGGAGGGGCGCCCCAAAAAATTTGAAATTCATATATGATTTAGAAATTTTCTATGTATATTCTATTGAAAATCTATTTTCGTCCCCTAGAATTTTATAGGTTAGCCCCCCCTAAAATCTATTTTTGCCCCCTAACATAAACTCCTGCCTCCGTCCCTGATTTTGCCTAATGTAAACACTCAGATATTAAATATGAATTAAGCAAGCAAAATGTCTATATCAGAAAAAAGAAAAATTCCCATATTCAATAAAGAAAATACCTTGTCTTCAGCGAGCAAAGGAAGATGGAGCAGAATCTCGAGGGGCTCGGTATCCGCAGCCATCACAACGAACTCCGAGATACCTCTGTTCAGGGTCTTGGTAGCTGAATCCCAAACAAATCCAATTACAAAAGAAATGAAGAAGAAACCCATGTCGAAAATGATAACAGTAATTACAATAAACAAAAAGACATGGAAATGGGTATTGTTCCTAACCTTCATTAGCTCCCTTTTTGAGCTGCTTGTAGTTGGCGGCTTGTTGAACAAGATCTAAAATCGTCGTTGTCAACTGAGCATCCGCTAGTGGGTATGCTTTGGGGTTCACTGGTTCTCCAGTCTGAAAAAATATCAGCCAATTGTAAGATATAATGCAAAGATAAAAACCAATTTCGCTTAACAAAAAAGAGAGGGTTTACCATTTTTCTCTTCGAAAAAACAGAGGAAAACAAGTAGCTACGGTTTTTTTTTCGATATAACAAAAAGGGGGGCTAGGGTTTATTAGAGAAATGACGCAGATCACTTGTATTAATAGATATTGCAACTCGGATCGGGTCCAACAGCTATGGGCCTGAATGTAGTAGGAACCCGACTGGTATGGTCCGCTCAAAGTACCTGAATCCTATTTGAGTAGATTATCTGCATTAAAATTAAAATATTATAGAACACATGATTTGGGTTAATTAGCAAAAAAAAAGTCAAATTTAAAAAGAATGAGAAATGGTAATATGTGAAAAAGTATTTAGGAAAATGAATATTTTTTGCACTATTAAAGGGAGTCGTCTTCGGTTGACGACATTTTTTATGGATGAGATAGAATCGTCGGTAGCTATCGATGACTTTGGGTCAATTTTATTTTTTAGAACTAAAATAAAAAGAATTAAAATTAGAGAGGTTAAAATAAAAAATTTTAAAATCTGAAACAATTTTATTGTAATTGTGTAAGTATATTGCATTATGAAATTGTGTAATTTTATTGCATTCTAAAATATTTCATTTTTGGTATTATGGTAAAATTATAGACTCGGTTGAAAGAAATTAAATTATATGGATCAAAATAAAAAAAAAAGTCCAAAATTCATTAAAAATACACATATCGAACCTTTATGAATATATGTGTAAAAAAATTAAATTTTTAAGTTTAGCGTGTTGAAAAGATTAAAGTCAAAGAATTAAAATTTCGATAAAAATTTAAAATTAAAGGGTAAAATGATATTTTTTGGAAATAAAAATGGAGACAACACGGCCACATCCCTTATAAGCATTATAGCATATAGATCCCAAATAGTCACGTATATTAAGAAAAATCGCTTTGGTCCAAGTTTTGCATTATACAAATACTTCAAACACTAACATGCTTTAAAATAATTTATACTTTTATCTTGTTGTTTCATTTTCTTTCATTTCAGTCCCTAAAATAAAAAATGTATTAATAATTAAATAAAAACATTATTTAAGTAAAAAAACAAGGCTTAACGGTGTAACAAGCCCCTGAACTTTTAAAAAATCAATTAAGCTTCTGATTTTTTTGCACTAAATTAAACCTTTGAACCAAAAAAATTAATCAATTAAGCTCTTTGACCAATTTTGACCATTAAATCTTTACAATTTTTTTCCTTTAGATATTACTGGCACATGACACACTACA
Source organism: Hibiscus mutabilis (assembly GCA_019671005.1). Classification (NCBI taxonomy): domain Eukaryota; kingdom Viridiplantae; phylum Streptophyta; class Magnoliopsida; order Malvales; family Malvaceae; genus Hibiscus; species Hibiscus mutabilis. The sequence goes on along the minus strand of CM033724.1, from coordinate 956,682 downwards.
GTTCTATCATATCGCATTTAGAATTTTTTTCAAAAAATATTTTTTATAAAATTTATAATCCTTAGAATTTTTAGAACTTTTAAATAATTATTTAGATAAAATAAAAAATTCTAAAAATGTCAAGCGGAAACACTGTGACACGACGCGCTGCAGCAACTGATCCAAAAAACTGTCAAGATTTAATAGTCAAAATTTGTCAAAGGGCTTAATTGATTAAATTTCTTGGTATAAGGGCTTAATTGGGTGCAAAAAAAATTAGGGGCTTAATTAAATTTTTTCTTCAAAAGTTTAAGGGCTTTTTACACTCTTAAGCCCAAAAATAAACATGTTTTGGTTTAAGTATTTTTATAAATTTTCATTTTAAACCCTTAAATTTTATTTTTTATTTGAATTTTGAAAGTGAAAAAATTAAAATTAATCCAAAGTCGTAATAAATTACAAAATCCAAAAAAATAAACTCGATTTAAATAATTGAAATAATAATATTTTTAGATGAACTGAATTATGGATTAATGGTTATGCATAATTCGGATTTGAAAGCGGTCTATGCATCCGACGTGTCGCGACAGGATTTGAGACACCACATCATTGGAACTCGTTTTTTTTTCAGTTCGAACATTCGAAGGTCAAGTCAAACTCCAAGCTCACTTCTTATTTCTTTTTCAATTTCATTTCATTTCATTCTTAATTTGCAGAAATCGTTTCATAAAGCATTGATCTCCAATGGGTTGGATTGAAGAAACCATGAAATCCACTCACATCAGACAAATTCTCTCTTAAGCCATCTCCCTCGGTGCGTTTCCACTCTTCTCTCAATTTCTCGAAAAAAATTTACTATTTCAACAATTTTTCATCATAAAAGACTGAATTTTTTATTAAATCTTGTCAAGGAATGGTTGTTTCATCGGCCCTGATAATATGGAAAGGGTTGATCTGCATTACCGGGAGCGAGTCGTCGGTCGTGGTTGTACTAACAGGGAGTATGGAACCTGGTTTCAAACGAGTGAGTCGATTTTTACATTATTTTCTTTCTTCATTTAAGCCTGATTAGTGATACAGTTAAGGAATCTAATACAAATTCAAATATTTGTGAACTGCAGGGAGATTTATTGTTCCTATACACGAATAAGGACCCTATTCGCACAGGACAAATTCTTGTCTTCAATGATGTACATCATATACTTGTTTGTTTCTTGTTTTTTCAACTATTTTCATGCTGAATTCTGATGCTTGTTTTTTAATTCATTGTTTCTCTGTACTGAGTAGGGGCGTGATATTCCAATTGTTCATCGGGTGATTGAGGTTAGATCCTGCTGAGATTTTTTTCTGGTTTTTTACTCTCAGCCTGTTTACTTGTATAAATGCAGAACAAAATTACAGTAGTTTCACTCGAGTGTGAGTGTTGGATACGTGTATGTGTCCAACACAGATATGTACGAACTTCGGAATTTTGAAGGTTTTCCCAATGTTACTTGTAACCATCTAATTACATCATAGCTGCTCATCTGTATCGGGAAACGCCATTGACAAATGTGTGCTATGCATAGTTGCATACCATAAGTGATCAGTCTGATAAGTCTTTGTTTCTTCTCTAGTTTCAATGTATTTTTCTAGTATATGGTTCTTCTCTATAGGTTGCTAATAGTAGGTTCTAGACAGATCATCCGGACTCATCTTTATTCGATGATGAAAATCGAACTGCTTGAATGTCAAGTGTGAAATAGAAGCTTTTCATATGCTGATATAGACTGTCTCAAGCAATTAGAAACAATAGTCTTGAGAAAGTTAACACCATGGTCAACTCTGAGAGTCTTATTCATGAACTTTTTGTACAACAACCTATGCTAGTGATTGAACTTCTTCTTGATGTTGTACGCATCGAATCGTCACTGGTTGCAACAAAAGCACATCATGGGTGGAGCTGTCGGGTAAATCGAACATCTATATATTCCTAAAAATGTTGAAAATTCCCAGAAGTGAAAACATTTTTAGAACACACTGATTAAGATTTACTGGATTGTGTTTTGGCATATATTATTGTTTAAGACTGATAAGCATATAAACAGATATATTTTACAGAGCATGTGAAATTTTGGGAACTAGAACTAGAGAAATGAATTGTCTACTGTTCCCTACATGCGTATCTGAATTTCCTCTTCTTCGTAGCATCTATTGTTTCGACTCTTCGTTTTTCTTTAAGTACTCGTGTCTGACATCGTAGCGTCTGTTGTTTTGACTCTGCACATGTATAGGCTATGATACTTCAAAGAACCCTCTAAATACATGAAAAAGGTTGGGGCAAAAAGAGAACATACCTACTTTCACCTGTGTCCAAGTTACAAAGATATTCATGTTCTTTTTTTTAAAAAAAAAAAAACTCTTTTTCCTCGTTTTTCATGCAGTACAAACTTGTGGGTGCATTGGGATTGCTGGTCATAACCTCAAAGGAGTGAAGGCAGTGGTAACAATATATGGATATGCAAAAATTATAGAAGTCTTCACAAACAGGATTCTCTTACATGTTCCCTTTCTAGGATATAGAAATCATCACAAATTTGAGATTAGTTTGAAATATGAACTCATTCAACAATGAATTCAGATATTAAATCATAATCGTCTTTAATCTACGAAGCCATACCGACATCACATCGATATATTTGGGAAAACATAAACCAAAAGAATCAGTTAACAAAATTGAATATTGGAAAGAAAACATTACAAAAAAGATTTAATTATCATCCTAGTACAACCAAGAAAACTCAACACCTACAATGTATAAAGAAACCAAATTCACCTTAATCATACAGTGGCTATAAGAACTGACCACCAGAAAGTAGCAAACAAACTTCTTCAAAGTTTCAACCCTGCACTTCTCCATCCACCATATCTCTTTCTTCAGCAGAAGCTGCCATTAATTCATCGAAGTTTTCCGTCTTCCCCAACAATATCTCAATCTGAGAAAGAACATAAAAGTATATCAATCGATACCCAAAGTTTAGTGCATTACAATGACTATGACATTATGGACAAGTAAGCACCAATAACACAAAGTTTAGTGCATGAAAATCAAATACTGTTTTTTTTTCTATATCACTTCAGAATTTAAGTTAATTTGGAGAAAACAAATGAATCTCAGTTTGCAAATATGTTTTTGAATAAACCATGGTATATACAGATGGAGGCATAAGGAGTTATTAAAGTGATTTACCTTTGCTTTTTGGACAGGCCGCCCTCTCATGTCCTCCTTCATGTCAACTGTTGAGGTCGTGATCTCTGCAAAGGTGTAAGTTGATTCTCGTACTTATCGGGACTTTATGGCTATATTAACACATTTTTTTAAATATATAAATAAAAGAATAAGACTATAAGTGAAAGATATATTACTCTTCTCAACAGCCAAGCCATTGTTTTTCAGAATTTCAGCAATTGTAACAACAGTTGCGATGGCTGCACATTTGAAAAGATCAATGAGAACAAGAAGTTACTACAATCCTCAAAACTTACCATACAAAAAATTGGTTTTATTCATGGATGAATATTTTGGTGCATAAATAGATAAGAGGAAAAAAGTCATAAACACAATGCACTTGAAAAATAAAGTAGATAAAGCTTCAGAGCATCTTCACAGCACAACTTCCCCACATAAACAGATGCAAAATACAAACAACTTGCCAATAACTCCCGGGCCAAAGCAAGGGGAAAAGTCACCAGAAAATTTGAGATATCTAGCGCCGTTGCCTTCAGGGGAACTGTGCTTATAATTTGTAGGTTAAAATGCTGAATCACAGCTTCAAATCCAATGTTGTGCAGCAACAGTACACTAATCTAAAGATCAAACAACTATAGCAAATAAAAATCATTACTTAAACCTCCCATCTATTCCTACCTGAGAATAATTCTTTAAATTTAATTATAAGATCTGAAAAAGAAGTAAAATGATATTAAAAGTAATGAAATATAGAGCAGAAGAAGTATAAGTACCCATGCCAAGGGCAGATAGCTCCACTTCATTGTACTGTTGCATATACCTCTGCAAATAAAAAAGGGTACCAGATATCAATTTAATTTAATGCATGAACAAAGAATTAAACCCTAAGTTGCAGAACAATGGTTGAAACTAATACCCAGATAAGGGGAAAAACTAAAACCCACAAAAATATACCAGTTCTGTTCAAATATAGCATCTTATTGTGACAGAATGTGATACGAAATTCAGAAACGCGCAAAATGCAGAAATAATCAGAAAATTTAAGAGGAGAAACCTTGGCGAGATTAACGTAGAAAAACAAGGGCTTTTTGGTATTGGAGACTTGAATCCGGTTCTTCTTGTGGGAATCGGCGGTCAAATTGATGTTGTTGACACCTTGGACGATTTCTTCCATTTGGAGATTTCTGCAATTAAAACCCTAACCCTAACTTTCAAAATCTCTGCCTTTGACTCCGCAAATTGGATGAAATCTGTAGAGCAGTAGTCAAGTGAAACAAATCAATAGCGATATTTCTGAGCTCTGTTTTAAATTTGGTTGAATCTTTTGGTGGTGGCTAAGTACTCTCTGGCTAGGGTTTATCACTTTCATGGTACTGACTTTTAAGGGTAAACCATCTTCATGCTCACTACAGTTTAAGTGAATTTTTATGTTGGTTACAAAAGTTTTAAATATCATGTTATGGTCACTAAAAGTATGGATAAATCACAAATTGTTCCCTTTGCCATTAACTCTCGTTTTGTTGATGACCGAAATGTTAACAAAAAGAGTTGATATCCAATTTGGTCTCTAAACTATAACTAAAAATTCAATTTAATCCTTAAAGACATCTTTAACTTAAATTTAATAAAAAATCTATAAAAAAAAACTTTCATAATTGATCAAGGAAACTGAAAGTCTCAATTACCTAGTGGTAAGAGTGTTGACTTCTAGATTATCGTTTTAATTCAAATAAAGGATGATGAACCTTTGTGTATAGGATTTAATTTTTTTTCATATAAATTCAATCTTTAATTTTTAAAATCAAGACTAAACTGATACAATGTGTAAAGATTAAGGGCCAAATTTGTTATTATATCAGTTATAAAAGTTTAATGTTTTTAAATTACAGTTTAAAAATACACTAAAGGACTAAATTGAAGTTTTAGTTATAGTGTAGGAGTCAAATTGGATATTATTCTTTTTTGTTAACATGTCACGACCTACGAGTTAAAAGTTTAGTGATCATTTTGTAATTTATTGATAAATTTAATAATTGGAAAAAACTTTGATACACAGGCCGTGTAAATTTTAGTTTATACGTGCCTTTTAGTTTTAGGGGTTAGGGGTTTAGGTTGTAAAGTTTAGAATTTAAGGTTAGTGTTTAGAATTTAGTGTATAGAGTTTAAGGTTTAGAGTTTAGTTTTTTAGGGTTAGAGTTAGGAATTTACGATTTAGATTTTTATAGTGTAAATACACAAGCTTATGTAAAATTAATTTTACACATTAAAAACCGCAATGAGTCTTTATATCATCTAAATTTATGTTTATAACACAATTTGTATTTATAAGATATACGAACTCATTGAGTAGTCTCAGTGAAAAATAGAGTTGTTATTCTAAGAGACTCGAATTTGAACCGTTTGTTTGTATGATGTGTGTACATTTTCAAACAAGTATTATATGCTCAAAAAATAAAGTATAATACCAAAAAATATCTCTAATGTGCACTGTTTTAGTTCATTTGTTTGACTGATGTCAGCATACATTGTCATGTAAGATTAACACGTGTTTCAAGCCATTTAATGTTAGTTAACTAATAAATTTCATCTAAAAAAGACCATTTTAACTCAAAATAAAATGTTGAGAGTTAAAATGCTTCGTAAAAAAAATATGATTCGGTTAAACGTTAAGAGATTTTTTTAGCATTATGCAAAAAAAAAAAAAAATCATTCCAGGACTAAACTGAAGTTATATAGCTTTGAAACCAAACCACCCCAGACAAAATAATATGGATTGATTTGCATTTTTGGTTTTAACCAAATACTGCTCAGGAATTCTTGCTGTTTGGTCTCTTGTTTCAGATCATACGTTGTTTTTAGTAAGTGAACAATGTGGCTTTTCAGCCGGTTCCTGCCGGCAAGGCTAGACCAAAGATTTGTAACCAAGGTTTTGAATTGACCTTTCCCTGCTATAGTTTCCCATAAATGTTCAGCACTAGATCCCCTCAGATCGTCGGATTTTGAGACGTTGACAAGAGATACACTCATATTATTTCGAACGATGCAAAGTTTTCCGTTAAGCGGAACAAGAGCTGCCGCCTCCAAAGCCCGAGAACTTCCCAAGTGTATCCTACTGTCAATATGCTTACTCCAGGAATCACTCACTTCATCATAAACCCTCAGCTTACAACCATCCTTGCAGTCCAAAGCGTAGAGGTGCCCGTTTAAGGAAGTACACGGGTTCCTCCAGCCTGCAACCATTCCATTATAGAAAGGATACCAGCTGTCAGTTTCTGGTCGGTAGACCTCACTCATCACTTGTCGGTGAGGCCCGAGTCCCTTCAAGAACCACTTCTCCTCGTAGACAACCCCAATGAAAGGCACCATTGCTGTGCTCATATCTGAAATAAAAGACCATCTATTCTTGTTGGGATCATAAACTTCAGCCGATCTCAACGACCGATGCACCCCCTCATTCTCTCCACCAGCAACATACAAGCGATTCTTTATAACACATGAACCGAAAAAATGTCTTCGACGGAGCATATCTGGGGCACGGTGCCATTTATTTGTCCTGGCACTATAATATATGACTCGTCGCATCGATCCCTTTAATGGATCTTTTCCACCAAACAAATAAAGGTGACAACCACCAAGGACAGCACATCCAAATCCAAGGGCTTCGGAATACTCCTTGGGGACTGGAGGGAGTGGCTGCCAGAGCTGGTATACGGGATCAAAGGCATGCCAAGAAATTTTTCCATCTCGATCTCTCTTAATGATGTAAATCCATTCTTCTGCAATTCCAAGGCTCTTACGGAGTGAATAAAAGAAGTTACCTGTTAAAAGTCTATACCATCTTTTGCAGACCAAACGTAGCTTCCTATGCTCTACACGGGGAACCCTTATCAGGCAAGCAATAGCAAGATCATCGGGAGTCCCGGGAGCAGAGGAGATTGGTAACAGCTCCTATCACCACGTGTTGGTTTGCTTCTTGTTGGATGGATGGATGGTTTTATACTGGGTTGGAGACACATCTTCGTACTAGGTACATATTTTTTTGCTCCAGCAACAGTTTGCATCTACTCTACATAAACAAGCAGTCGTATCAACCTGCCAAGAACATTCACAATTGATGAGGATTTTCTTTTCATTTTATTTTCCCTTTATACTTTCTTATCACAATAACATGAAGCTGGTAAGATGCACAAGGCTGATCTCAGCATCGAGAATGACATGCATCCCGAGCCACCAAGGTACTGATGATATCATTTATTTATGACGAAAGACAACAGTTCTAACATGCACAATCTGGTTATTAAGGTTTGATTTATGACATCTTTTATTGTCAAACACAGATGCTAACATACAAGCAACAATAATAGTAATGCACTTTGTAAACTAATTCCACTAGATCCATAAGGTATCGATTGCAATTATGCGAATCTTGAAAGCACCTTTGAGTTGGTCAGCTCTTTGGTTCCACAAACATGTTATGAATATATTTCCAATGTTATAATGCTCATCACTTCATCCACACACAAGCTAGCATAGTCAAACAACATGGCTTCAACAAGATAACAAATGAGCCTACCGGAGAATAAATTATCGATTAACAAAAGTTTGGTACAATCAATCCCAATAGTCTAGACAGAGCTAACTTTCAAGCCTCTGAGATATATGAGGTCCATGTAGTTTGATAAGTTCAAAAAATCAAACACAGAACATATTGGACTACCTCGAAAGACAATGAATTGTCGGATTCAAGTATAATTTCGACAAGGGTATGATCTATTTGATCCTGTTGGATAGAACGGTCGAACACCGAACAACATAAGCATCAAGTAGTTTGAAATGCAAGCATGAGAAATTATCACCAAAAACCATTAAAATAGCATTTCTTCAAACAGATAATATGATTGAATTCAAAGCAGAAAAAGGATGAGCTAATTAACTCACCAATGGAGGTTGAATCATTCTATCCATGCTTTTTCCTGGCTGAATAACTGGCAAAACACCAAATTCCACCCACAACCCAACCTCCAGAATCAAGCCCTATCTCTCAATCATCGTTCTTCTACCCAACAAACATAAACTACAAATCACAAATTTCACTATTGTCATCATTTAACATAAAAAAAATTCCATTTTAAAAACAAAGATCTCAGAGATCTACACAGAACAAGAAACAGCCTTTATGCACCAAAATAGAAAAAAGGGCTGACTTCTAATCTTTCCAAAACCCAAAGCTTGAATGGAAGTTTAAAATACAAATACCTAAACGATAAAACACCTAAACAATCTAAAAAGGATGGAAATTTGCAGTATGAGGTGAGTTCAAGCCTCAAAGCTCAAAAACCATACAAACCCGACATTTTTAACAGATAATCCCCATAACCCATGTCTGAAATCAAAAACCCAGATACAAAAACTCCATAAACCACAAGCCATGGTCTCAAACCCCCCAAAATCTCTTTTTTTTTTAGCTTTAAGAACTCAAAAAACAAAGAAATGGCTAAAGAGAAAAGCTTAAAATGCGAGATAGCACAAGAAATGGGGGCAAAGAGAGCACTGAAAGAGGAGAAAGAGTCCCATTAAAATGCTACCAGTGGAGTTCAGGGCCCATCTACCCTCAACGGCACAACTTACCAAGCAAAAGAGTTCATTCAACACAAGAGAGAGATGGGTATCAAAGACCAAAAGCAAGAAAGGCAAACCTAAAAACATTAAAAGGTGGAGAGAAGATGAGGCTTAAATGATGACACTTTGGTGGTGGGTGGTTTGTTTTTATGGGGGAAGAAATGAAGCAACTTTAATGGCAAAATCACACGAATAGGAAATTTGCTGTTGCCTTTGCCTGTTGTTGAAGAATCAGCAATCCCCTTTCCAGTTTTGGGAACAAAGATTTTGTTTAATTTTTATTGTATTTTTCAAAGATTTTTAGAGAATTGGACAAAGACTCAAACACAATAAAAACAGTGGGTCTCACATCTCCCACAACTCAAGCAAATAGATCTTTATAAACTACATCAAATTTATTACACATCATATAGTTCCTACTCCACAAAGGAGCATTTGGTCATTTTATTCATCTTGTCTGAAAAATATTATGACCATTGATCAAAGTGGGGCCATGCCCTACTTGATCTTCTCAGTGAGATATAATATCACTGTGATTGGATTCTGATAGCCATAAATACAATGTAAAAATGGCTTCAAACTGAACAGTTTTAAAGTGAAAGGAAATATATATATATAGGGATGGACAGGTGAATGTTAAGGAACTGTCGCATTTTGAAACTTTAACTTTTTGAATTTGTTTATAAAAAAATTTTATATCCATTAATATAAAATTTTATATCCGTCCATACCTATATTTTCTCTCACTTTTAGACTGTTTAGTTTGAGGTCATTTGTACGGTGTATATATATATTTGGGGTGTTCATTTTCGGATATAGGATCAAATCCGATCTGAAAAATAAAAAATCTGAAAATTTAGATATGTAAAATAGCTATCCGAATATCGGATATTCGAATCGGATATATAATTTGATTTAATTTAAGTATTTTTTCGTATTTGACAATCGTATTTATAAAAATTTCAAAATTTCGAATATAACAAGTAACAAATTGCTAAATATAACAAGATTCACATATATGAAAATTTCAATTTTTTTTCAAATTTTCGGATATAACAAGCATCAAATTGTTAAATATAACAAGATTAATATTCATGAAATTTGAATTTTTGGATTTTTGAATAATCCGAAACTTAAAATATTACGATCCGTATAAGTTTCTAAAAATTAAAAATCAAATAGGATATCAGCTCAGAAAATAAAATTCAAATCAGATAGCCAATTTTCAGATCAGATCAACAGATGATCGGATCAAATTGGTCAGATCAGATATTTTTTCGCACCACTAAATTATACATATTTTTTTCTGTTCTTTTCTTCTTCTTGCATTTAAAGTTAGTGGATTAGGGATCTTGCCAACTGCAAAGTAAACTGTATACAAGTCATTTGGTCAACACATCTTTATAAGTGTCCCTATTATATAATAAACCTAATAGAATGCATTAATATGACAAGCACTTCGCTTAATTATAAGCAAAACATTAATTTTCATCCAATTAATTCTTAACTATTATAGTTAATTTAACCCTTTTGTATGATTAAGGATTGGTTTCGGGGGAAAACTTCATTTCCAAGGAGACAAACAATTGCTAACTAGGTTTTGATTGTATTAATAAGATTTTCGGTTGTTTCATTCACAACATCAAGATTCGAACCGTTGATCTTGGTTAAACAATTTAACGCCTCATTCCGCTAGATCAACTGGTTGTTGGCAGTTACAAATCGGCTTTAACAAAGATTGAAGGCCAAGTGTTCCATTCCATAGGACAAGCAACTTCTTTGGTAAAATGTAAAATAAAGGTAAAACAAAGAAATGTATCATTCACCTCACCAAATAAAACAAGCAATGCATTGCATTGGATAAAAAGGCATATAGATCCTTAATGAAAGGGAAAGGTCGTTGCCCTATATATCACGCCTTATAATTGTTGAATCTTCATTTTCTTACTTATATTAATGCTTGGCATTGTGGACTTTAAGGTCTCCATGTCTGAATTTTCCTCTCCAGAATAAAAAAACCTATCATATTCTGGACTTGGGTGACACATACCATTTTTTGGTTTACTCTTTCAATAGGTTCTAGTTGTTTTAAGTTGATGCTGCTGTTTTCTTTGCTTATTTTGAATAGGAAAATTCAAACCAGTTTTGTCATTTTATATGAGGTTACAATTCAACTATTCCTCAGATAGTATATATGTTCGATTTCAAATCCAAATAAACTCGACACACTTACAAATTAAGTTGCTTGAACCAGGGTTTTTTAAGTGGAACACGTCACTTTTTATTACTAGGACCACTCATTAATTTAACAATTTTTAAAACACCTAATAAAACGGATTTGAATTTTAGCATTTGTAACACTTTCTGTATCCTTAATATACAACTTTAACAATGAATTAAAGAATACGAATAGAACTAACAAATATTAAGTGTAATGGTAAGACATATTACTCTCTAAAAGAGGGAACTCGAGTTCTAACCTTGGAGATAAACATTATTGATTTGGATACTCACGAGTCATGATTCATGAACAAATATCTCCTTTGTTATAAACAAATTTAGTATAATACATTGGTGGTTCTGGACATGTGTAGTAGGAGTGGGCGCACAAAACCCATAAAAAAGATGGCCTAAAATAAGTTAAATGTTTGCAAGAGAAAAGTATTAGACTAGTGATAAAACACATGGGTAAAGTAAAATAATATTGTACTCCATAGATTTTGAGTTATGTTAAATTTATTTTTTATTCAAAAGTTGACCTTAATTTTTAAAATTAAAATTTTATTTTAATAAATTACACATGACCCTTAAAATATTTGAGTCGCCCATGATAAAATATAAAAAAAGTGATCATATGGTTATGTTATTTTATCTATTTGAAGTTTAAATTCAATTTTTTTCAACACATTGAACTTTCCACTTGGTATACACACACATATATATATACTCGAACTGTTTGACCTAACTAGGGGTGCTTATCAAGCGAGTCGATCGCGAGTTGAGTAGTGCTCGGCTCATGCTCGTTAAAAAATCTTGTTGCTCGATTCGACTCGTTGCTCATTAAGCTCAATAAAATTTTGTTCGACTCGTGCTCGTTAAAAAATCTCCTTGCTCGACTCAACTCATTGCTCGTTAAGCTACAATCTAGTTATACTATTAGAGCTTAATATAAACATAGAAATTCAGAAGAAAAAAAATGTGAGGTCTAAGGAGAATGAACCTGTCATGACCGAGTTAGAAATGAAGTTGATATTCGAGTGTGAGGCTCTTTTTAGTTTCTCAACAATCTTCGATGAACAACAAAGGAGAGAATGCCTTAAGAATTTCAGAGTTTTAACTTTAAATCGTATTTTTTTATATGAGAAGTGAAAACTGAAGACTTTTCATCTTTTCTACTTTATACATAAAGTAATAAAAAAAGAAAAAAGTGAAAGATTTTAATAAAAAGGAAAAGACTCATTATTATAATTTAATTTCTTATTAATACAAATTAACTTTTTTAATTATCAGGAAATACAAAATATTTTAGAAATTTGAAACCAAAATTTTATGGCAATTCACTGAACTTTTCTAAAGTTTTCACCTAGTATTTAAACTTCTTGAAACATAATTTTGTAAGGTAGCCACCAAAAAATCATAAAAGACTTTATAAAAATAGCTCACGAACTTATCGAGTCGAGTTGGGTCTTGCTCAACTTGACTTGCTAAGATCTCGAGTCGAGTCAACTCGAATCGAGCGTTAACCGAGTTTTAACCGAGTCGAGCTCGAGTTGTTTGTGGGCTGCTCAACTCAATAAGCACCCCTAGACCTAACTAAGGCTTACATGCAGCTGGGCATGAAGAGAAAAACGTCCCATGACACATAAAAAAGCAAAAGAGGAAAAGAAAGAAAAGCAAGGTTTAAAGAATATCTTATACCACTTTCTTCAAAGTAAAATCAGGCTGCTGTCGTATTATGCAACATATGGGATGTATTTCCATTTGATTGACGTTATGTCTTGCAACTAAGTTTCTTGATTTTCAAACCCAACTTACTTCAACACTATACATAAATATTCTCTTTTGATCTTATCGTTTTCCGCCTAAAGTCTCCCACCTTTACCAGTATAATTCTATTCAGACATGTTTAGGGTTTCCTAGGTTGTAAAAGGAAAACACATCAAACATGAGTATCCGAGTTCGGATTTCGAAACGCGTTTCGATGTTTAAGTCGATAAATAAGGAAAAAAAAAAAGAAGGAAACTTGAATGAATGGAAATTAAGCTATGAAAAATACGATTTGGGGTTTAATACCTTTGCCTCGTACATTTTATATCCAATTTTTTGCATGTAATACATGATTTATAAAGAAATTGTTGCTGTAACTCTTAAAAGCATTATCCTAAGCACTAAGGCAAGAATTATGATGTTGTTGGAATGCTTTATCTGGCTTTATAGATCAGCTGAGAGTTGAGATGTTGAAAGACATACCTTTTTCCCTGTTTGGGGGACAAAACATGGTTGAACGTCTTCTGGGGGTTAAGTTGGAAATAAAGCCATTGTTGTGGGGTTTTTGATTGTTAGCTTTTCCCCATGTATATTTATGCACTCGTCGTATACAAAATTAATCCTGAATGATACTATGAATATATAAATCCAGAATTAACCAGTTTGTCTTATTGAGTTGGAAGAATCGTCCACATAATATACATTTGCAGTACCTAATTTAAATTATATAAGAAATGAGTTCGATGCGAATGGTTATATAAAAAATATAATATCTATATCCGAACGTATTGGATAAGAAATTAAAAATCTAAATAATTGAGATCCATTGAATTATTAGGGTTAGCCGCTCTTTTATATCTCTTCCCTATTATCACCTTCGTTATATTTTTTCAATCTTGTTTTATGTTTTCGACGGTGACATTAGTTTTGTGCTGATTACTATCTATTGGTGGTCCGCCGATGATCTTTCTTATTTTTATTTATTTTTGTTCTTGATAAAAATACCATATTTTGGATTCTTTTTTTTCGCATATCGCGTTGCGTTTTGTTTCATATGTCTTTGTGGTATAATTTTTTGTCTTGCGGCACGAAGAGATCTCATCTATCTACGTGGTAGTTTGATGTTCATGTAACGATCATCACAACACAAACCCTTGATCGAGAAAGGTCGACGGTCTCGTATAGTTAGATCCCCTTTTGTATCAGCTTGTTAAAGTTTTCAGAACTATTAGATAAACAATCTACAAGATTGATTTCGTTTATTACCTTTCCTATATTACTACTTAAACATCTAATTAGATAGAGTCAACAAAATTTATTTGCTATGAATGATGGACATAATCAATAAAATATTTTAATTCTTTTCTTTTTCACACCGTCATGTTTTATTTTCTTTCTGTATGATATCTCTTCGTGAGATTTGTTGTGTGTTTCTTATTTTAATTAAATTCGAAAAAAATCTAAATAATCGAAGCTGATATCTAAACCCCAATTTCTTTTATTCGTACTAAAACCTAATCAATTATACTAATAGTTATTGGACTCATTAGATATTAGAATTGGAGCGGCAATAAAGAGTCTAGATGTAATAATTTGCGAGCAAGCATAGTTTTCTCTTATTTTTTTTTTTTTGTATGCACAAAATTCACATTATTATGTATAATTTATCTAGGTTGAAAGAAGGGATTATTTCCAATTTGTTTTTATGTCTTTATCTGCTCATCATTTTATTCTCTACTTAAAAAATGCAAGCTTTTACAGACATCATACAGAAATTGGAGTTGATCAACTGTCCATTCATCTATGTTTGTTTTCTTCTCCCTTTTTCTTTATATACGCACATTCAATGGCGTCAATTAAAACCAGTGCTGTCGAAAGCTACAGTCCATGAAAATTAAGAACTATATATATATATATATATATATATTAAATGGCCGAATGTATCAGTTAAATAAATTGTTATATATTGGGTTTTTTTATTCAGATAATAATGTAAGATTTTTTTATTTCATGATCTGGAGTGGATTTTTTTTTTATTTTGTGAAAAGAGATGTTTAAATAATACAAGGAACTCGCTAGGGAGTGTAGACGACTTTGGAGAAAATACATGAAATTGCTGGCGACAAGTCTGAGAGGCCCAATTCTTGCAAACCCCGAAGCAAGGGCAAAATTGAGGGAGATGAGGAGGAGCATCATTCGCCATCGAGTGAGAGAGAAAAAACTAAGTTCAACCGTCAAAGAAAAGATGATAAAAGATCGTTGAAGTGCTATCGTTGTGATGGTCATTAGAGATGATGAGTCAGAAAAAGAGCTGAGACTTGGCACGGTTGTTTCGTACAAGATAGTCAAGCTGAGGGCAGCAGAGAAGCAACTGAAGTGCTACGATATAAGAGGCCACATATGTTGCGAGATTACCCATTTGAGTCAAGCAGCCCACAGAAGAGGACAAGCCTGAGTGCAGCGAGGTTTTGAAATTTGGTTTGATGTTGCTGATTTCTGCCAAGGCAAAAAAATGTTAAAAGCAGAAAGTGTTGATGTTTGTGGACATCAATGTTGTGAATCAAAGGAGAAGTGCTCTTGTGGACACGGAGTATCTTACTTGTCACATAAAGCTGCAGTCAAGTTTGGTTTGAAGATTGAAAAGTCAACCGGGATGATCAAGACCGTCAATTCTAAAGGTGTTCCAACCTTGGGAGTGGCACAAGGCGTGGAGTTGCACATTGGAGAATAGAAAGACAAAAAAAATTCAAGTTAATACACTTGGATGACTACGACTTTGTCATTAGTTTAAATTTTCTTGAACGGATTAATGCACTCATGGTACCTTTTATCCATTGTGTTTACATTTTGGATTCTAGCAAACAAAGCATCGTTCCGGTTCATCGAGAAGCGAGGGTAGAGACGAAGGTATTGGATGTTGTTTAGATAGCTCATATAGATGACTTGGCTGTTGCCACTGAGGAGACAACCTTGGAAGGGCAAGAGGAGACAAAAGTTTCCAAAGACATTAGAACTATCAAGTTGCATGAGAGACTACCACCAATAGGCGAGGTGGATGGTGCATTAAATTTCATGGACAAAGAAAGGTTAATATGAGATGATGCGTCAAACTTCAAAGTAAAAAGGGTCATGTGCATCGAGTTGTCAGAGGGTAATAGTGCATCGAACTTCATGGGTAAAAGATTGATGCAAACTAGAGTAAATGCCACATAGACCGAGCCGAAGAAAGTACATCTCAAACATAACAGTCATGTTTTTCAGTTTGATTTACTGCCTTTATCGAGTCTAGGGAGCAAAAAACCTAACCATCAGATTGCAAATATTCAAAGACTTGGCGAAGACACAAGAGACCTTTCATAGTTCTAAGAGATCACCCAGTGTTTAATGTGACGTCAACATCCAAACCTTTGTTCGAGGATCAAGGGGGTCCAAGCTGAAGCAAATCATAACTGGTAAGAGGGAACTCTTACGATCGGTATGTACGTAATATGGTGAACGAGATGATGTAACATGGTGGTGTAGGCCAAGGCAAACAGTCTGGATAGAGGACAACCTAGCCCGAGTCGAGCGCTTCTAATAGGGGGAGTCATCATTGTTGGAGGACACCATTGTCTAATTCTGAGGGAGATCCAACTAAGCCAAGCTTATTCTGAGTTAACGATAAGGGCATCGCTAGATTAGGTGGGAGAGAATGTTACGGCTCGCGAGTTAGCAATCGAGATATATGCGCAACAGAATGTTCAAAAGGTTCTTTGCAAAATCTTGATCTTGTCAAGAAGCTCACCTGACTTGGCCCAACCATTAAAGATTGATAGAAGGCCCGATTACATTAAGCATGATAAATTAATAGACGATATCTTACTCGAAAATATTCCAAGGTATAGTAATATCCACTAATGATGATGGACTGTAACCCCTTGACCCGCGAACCTAAGTGTAAGCGAAACTAAGTAAAGTATTCCATGGTGATAGAGCTTTCTTAGTTAGTTAGGATAGAGTAGGTAGCTTTCGATCTGAGTCGCTGATATAAATTGATTTTGGTCATTCATTGTACGAAGATTCAACTATAAATATAGGTCTCCCCACCTCATTTGTATTCATTCACCTTCTGAATAATTAAAGACATTTACTCTAATTCCCTCTTGTGTTTTTAAGTGTTCTTCAGCGTTCTTCTTTCGTTTTTCGTTGCATTTTTTTGTTTAGTTTCGCTACTTAGGTATTTGTCTCGAAAACATCATCTAAAGTTGTGCTATTTGTTAGGATAAAAATGTAACCCCGTGACACTAGCGCTATAATATTAAATAGTGTAATGCAACTCCATCGATTTTTTATTAATATTTGATACGTTAATAATGTAAATTTTTAATTTCACAAATAGAGTTAAAATATTGTCAAATGTCTTTAAATTATATTTAATAAAATAAAAAATACTTAATAATACTTTAAGCACTAGAGTAAAGATACGTTCGTGATCCAGATGGTTATTATGCATTGGGTTTTGTCAAACCATATTTAATTTGACGTGTGTAAGTCATTTTTTTTTATTTATTTTCGGTGTTGAAGTATATACTTTAATCAAGTTTTATCTAAACCGAGTATTGAAAAAAAATAATTACTTTATGTAACAAAAAATCCAAAAAATTGAGAATGACTTTCATCAAAGGAAACTTATTTGAGAATAATTTATTTACTTCATTAGTGGTTTCATGGTTTAATATATAGAAGTTTACGTCAATTTTGGACAACGCTGATTGTATGACTATTAGATGGTATATCTTCAATGGCTTCTTATTAAATGATGATTGTGCCTTTTGTCAAATGTCATTCGTTTAGATCAAATATGAGTGGTTTGTATTTTTATACAAATTAAGAGTTTCTTGTTTGTTTTTTGTCTTTTTTTCTATTGATTTATTTTTTTGCTTTCATTTCTTCCAATAAACAAATGTGTTTGTATTTTGATTAGTACATTCTCTGAATATATAAATTCGAAAATAACAGAGAATACCATTTTATATAAAAAAAAATGGTTAGAAAGCTATGAAAGGAAAACCCTGTTTATTACAAAATTCAATGGAACGTTTCTTTTTTTAACAGAAAGAAAAAGTGGGAAAATTAAGAACATAATCACTCACAAATTGAACCTGAATGCCTTGTGTCGTATTTTAGAAACTTGTATAAAAAATTTCAATTTACATATGATCAAGGCTTACGTTTGTTTGAAGTACTTTTCTTGGGCGGTTTGCCAAGACCACAAAAGCCACAACCGGAAACCTTAGGAGAAGGAGGATCGATGGTGGGTGCCGTCATCTGCACCGTCCGTTGCATATACTCGTTGCCTCCGTCGGACCCGCTGCATCTCATCATAATATTCGGACCTCACTTTCCTTGATTGTTATGCTTCGTTAGGTTCAGTTCCTCGGATAAAAACTTGCAGTTCCATGTCAACCCGGAAGAACCTTGCCTTCTGAACGACTTCGTCGACCTCCGCAACTTTATCTCCATGATATTGTTTCCTTGTATGAATGTTGTTGTTTCTAGGGACAAATAATTTTGGGGGTCATTTTGTTGTGTACAGGAGAGGAAGTAGCAGTCAAAAGATGGGTTATTATTATCATGGATAAAATGCCTGCACTTTGCTGAGGTTGCGGACATATAATCGGATTTCAAATTATATTTTTATAGTAAATTTAGAAGAAGAAAAAAAAGATAAATAATTCTTAACATTAGCTGTTGCAGATTGTATTATCTACACAATTGGCATTTATTTTTTTAGTATCCAATCTATTACTAATCCATATCAAATACGAATCCATATGCTTTTCAGGCCTCTCCGATAAAAAATTGCATGGACTATATTGAAAAAATGGTTAAATTCAGAGACTAAAATTAAAAAGAAGAAAAGTAAAGAAAGTTGAACGTAGGAGAATTTAGGGTAAACTGCCTATTTGGTTTCCAACATATTCCTTTGTTTATGTTTAAAACACCCAATTAATTTTTTACCAAAATGATACCAAAAGTCGTCAGGTTAACCGTCAAAGATTAACGGTGAATATCAAAATAGAAATAAAACGTAATGTTACGTACCCTTTTGCCAAAAAATTTAAATGAGTGACCTAAAAAAATACAGAAACAGGTGGGTACCAAATGGTAGTTTACCTGAGAATTTATGCAAAAAAAAAAAGGTTCAAATTCACAAGATGGTGACTGTATTTATGCAGAATATTAAAATAACCAAATGCTCAAATTGGCACCAATACACCCCACCCCGACAACCGATTGCAGGGAATGCTCTTTGTGTCATGATTTCATCGGTACAAGCCTTCGAAAATGTACTATATTTTACGTTGCATGTCTCACTACAAATATTATTTTGATACCCCTGGGATCAAGTGTTCTTTCTGGAAACAATTTATGTTAAAACCATAGTCTGTCATCTCTTCAAAATCTATAATTCAAAACTTGTAAACCATTTGCTCAGTGTATCCAACTTCTTTGAGTATGCCTCTTAGCTGAATGTCAAGGAAGGCTAAGTTCAGATACCAAAATTAGGATAACAACTAGGAATGAAGTAAAAATAGTGTTTCTTACCTCCCCTTGTGAGTAGTCTTTAGCCTTACCACCAGATATGTGTTCCATCATCCCGGGCGGACCGCATACCTGCACAAACAAAATTATCAGAATGTCCAGCACGGGTCAAACTCTAAAATTCAAGAAAAACGACTGTCTCAACAAAGGTTCATTCAGACTAGAGCTGAAAAGAGTTGGTATAACACATCAAAAGGTCAAGCAATTGCATGATGCATGCTTATGTGGGAAAAAAATCATTTACAGGCTGCTCCTTAAGCCGCTTAAATAGTACCCTCGGTTAGGTCTTAGAAAATAAAAGATTGAGTGCGTGTTTGGGGGTGTTTTAATTTTTTCTATCTTTATAAATTGAGTAAAAAAGCCAGGCTTCTCCTTGTTGAACATTGATATCAGTTCTTTGCCAAGATTGAGCAAGAAACAGAAAATGGGAACAAAAATGTATTTATGATTTCTTGAGGATGAAGCAGTGTTAAAAGAAAAAAGTTGCCTTTGGAAAACAAGATAAAAGAAAAAAGGTTGAGAATTAAGAAAACGACTTACGAGGATAAGAGTATCTTCAGCAGGAGCAGGTAAGCCTTTTGTGATCATATCCTTTGAAATGTATCCGACACCTCCTTTCCAAGTTTTTGTTGGATTGTCTACAGTGCAGAATACCTGGGGAGAATAAATGAAAAACGGGAAGAAAAGAGAAGTAAAAGAGAGGAAGAAATTTACTATTTGAACAAAACAACTACCCATAGAGCAACTATTTTCACCATGAAAGAATTCATACCTTAAGATTTGGGTGACTAGCAGCAAGTATATCAAGCTTCTGCTTGAGAAGTATATCATCAGGGGAGACATTGGCATAAAGCAGTGAAACCTGATGGAATAAAAGAACAAACCACGCTCATATTTGATCTAAAACAAGCACTAAACGGATGACATTCAACAAAAGGCCAAAAAGTTATGGTTGCAAATTTACCAATCAGATATGAGTACCTGAGTTTTGTCATCCGGGTTCTTCAGTATAGCCTCAATTACTTGAAGCATTGGAGTTATGCCTGTCCCACCTGCAATCTGGAACAACAGCACATAGTTGAGTGCAAATGAAGATCATACCTTTTCAATCTTGGCAAATATGATACAGTTGTAATGATAACTATTCGGATTACTTAGCCAGATGATTTGACTAAACATGCAGAAATCAAACATGCACAAGTGATGATTGTAGAGGACACAAAATTAGGCATTGGATGAATTTTAGACATTACTTGTAAAGAACACAAGATATACCATTAGCTATATAGTTGGCATCATCAGGTTAAAAAAAGGAAGTATATAATATATAAAACGTGTTTTGAAAAATTGAATCTATTTATAACTTCCACAAGGGTTTTGCTTCTTTGTGGGGAAAAATTAACAAAAAACTAGATCTAACCATGCCAATGTGTTTCTTCATATTGGGAGAGTATCTGAGCTTTTCAATGGGCCTGCAAGTGATAAAAATATTCAGTGTATGGTAGTTTTCAGCAAAATATCTATGAAATCTAGCATAGACTGAGACCTACCCTTTCACTTCAACTACATCGCCTGGTTTTAAGCTATCAAAATGTTGACTCATTTTTCCTTCTGGGTAAATCTGCAAATTTTAATTTAAGTTGTGAAACACAATTAAATGTGTAGCATTGCATATATGATGCGTGAACATCTCCAAAGTGTAAGAAAAAAAGAGGACAAAAATGTGAAGGTATCTATCACTTCATACCTTGATTAACAAGTCAAAGTATCCCTTAGCATCTGGGTCTGATACAGGAGTATACCTAATAATTCAAGTTATTGCAAACCAAATCTATGAGCCAATATCTGTTAATTTGCAGAACAGGTAGCTCGAAACATAATTTTGTATGCAAAAATAGTCAACTTAATCTTCTGACTTGTGCACCAATGAATTTGATGAAGAAATAGGCATACAAAGTTTAGTATTGTTTAGAATGCCATAAGAAATTTTAATTTTAAACCATGTCAGGCTTGCACTACACTTAAGCTTCTCCACTTCTGATTCAAAAGTTTTCAGTTATTTCCTTTGTTGATTAAAAGGATTACTTTAATAAAAGTCGGATAAGTTATAATATCCATTATATGAATACCTGAAAATAAGAAATCATAAAGGTAATTTCAGTTTAAAAAACATATGCAATAATCCAAAGATTTGGGGTATTTTCCTCCTCTTACTTTGAAAATTTATGTAGACTATTATAAATGTTACTGATTAGAAACTTTCATCTATTTCAATCTTATTCAAGACCTTATTCAGAAATTTTCCCTCACAGTCAAAGGATGCCACAATAACAAAAGGAAATTGAAATATGTAATGAAATTACACCATGGAATACAAGTAAAATAACCTAAAACCTTTAAATTACTAACAGACGATTTCAAATAATGGCCATGAAAAGGGAAGTCAAAGTCAAACCACTAATGAGTTCAATAGTAGGCTTACGGTCTAATGACATATTTGGTTTTTCCTTCAGCATCTTGTCCTAATGGAGCCCTGCAGAAACAATAATGCATCAAAATAGTGAAGGTAGAGGCATACTGCTTCTAAATGTCATTTAGTAAGTCCTCTTAAAAGCAAATTTCAAAATCCATGCTTATATTAGAACATAGTATACCTTGTAAGGATGCATGAAGCAACATCCAAACCCAGCTTTTCATTGGGATCAAATGAAAACCTGCCAATTTTTTAAGAAAGTTAATAACAAAAGAACATGCTCTACGACTGCTAGATGAGAAATTTAAGAATGCAAAAGTTTAAGTAGTTTGCTGAATATAGATTTAGATGAACAAGTTATATTTTCAAGCTAGTGTTATATATAGATTTTATCTACTTTTGTTCATAAAATGGTTTACACAAATAACAAATGACCATGTCACTATTACAGAATAAATCAATCCAACATGTGAAACTGATTGATTAGAAGATACCCACCTGAACAAGTGAGTGTTATGACTAACTCTTGCAGTATCTTGCAACTTAAATTCGAGCCACTTATCAGGCTTCAAAGCTGCAAATCCCCCCAAAAAATCCGAGTTAAGTACAATATAAAAAGGATCAAAAGAAACTAATGCAGATACTTTATAATTTATGAAACCACTTTCAACTTTATGATCGACTAATATGCTCCATGATGAGGGCTGAGGGCATGGGGTTCATGAGGTAAATGGTTCAACAAAATTGTGGAATTCAGTCATATAATAATGATGGAGTTTACTAAGTTTATGCTCACCAACTTTTGGATCCGTCTCTTCATTGATTTGATCTAGATGAACCTGTATTTAGAAAGAACAACAAAATAATTACTCAATTTGGAACGTACATAGCGTACCGAAAAGCGGTAACACAAAGATGCTAAAAACTCAAAAGAGCTCATATATGTAGGCCATATGCAAATAGGTCAGCTTTTAAACATCAAATTTCATCAATAAAACCAAATCACTTATGTCATAGTACTAAATTGCGGCCGCAACACATCGTAACGGCCACATCGTAAGATTTTGGAGGTCGCCGCAACACCGCAAACCACATTTAAAATCATAGTTAACTTTTAGAGAAAAACCACATCCGCAACAGCAATTTAATACTATGACCTAGGTAACACTTGAAACACCAAGGTACAGCCTTTTCTGGTTGAAAATTCAAAGCTCATAATAAGAATCAACACCCAACATTCATTTCTACATCAAAACCTCCATAGAATACAACTCAAAAAAATCCTACCTATACATTTCACCATTTCAATATTACTTCTAAATGCAAGCACAAGTAAACCCATTTCTACAATCAGAATCCCTTCGATTTTCAATCATCCCGCAAGGTAACAAAGATCAAAGAGAAGCAAAACCCAGATTGTAATTTCCAGTTAAAAACTCACCAAATTTGACTCGGAGAAATAGTAAGTGCCTATGCCACCGGCAACTGCGGCGATGGCTGCGAAGCGAAATCCAGCAAAACCCGACTTGGGTTGACCTACAAATGCATTGTTTACAGTAGCAGGGGCAGCTGTGGAGAGTCGCCTGAAGAAGGTAGCGGCCATTTTCAATCTTTTCAAAGCTGCAAGCAAAGAACAAAATGCCGAATCTTTTACTGGGGAGGGTTTTAGAATTTTATATAGTGCGTAGAGTCAGAGCTTTGACAAATTAGCAGTTTGTAGGAAGCAGGAATAATATGGTGCTTGGCGGAGTTGGGTCTTAAAGTGTTCACTAATTATTTGGTGCGAAGTTTTTTTTTTTTTTCCATATTGGGCTTTCAAACTGGTTATATAAAATTAGGCCCGTAAATGAACCGAACGAACACGAATAAGAGTGTGTTTATGTTCGTTCGTTTAATTTTAATCAAACAAATAAACGAACACGAACATAAATTAACACAAAATTTTTTGTTCATGTTCGTTCATTAAAGAATATAGTTTGTTCGTGTTCGCTCATTTTCGTTCGTTAAAATGATAAACGAACAAACGAACATAAACAAACACAAACGAACATAAACGAACACAAACGAACACAAATATTAATATCTAACCATTGCATTATACGTTGCGCTTGGAATGATTTGATTCCTTTTATACAACGTTGTTTACCTTGTTCATTTTCTTCCATTATCGCTTGATTTAGACGACGTCGTTTGCTATGCTTCTCTTCCAATATTACTCATTTTTGTTATGGTCATTGAAGTTTGTACTTTAAAGTTAAACAAATTGAGCTGATCCAAGATGATTGTGCAGATGATGGATTGAAGGAGATCAAGGTAGAAAGTATTTAAATATTTATTTTTAATATTATAGATATTTATTTATTTTTAAATTGATTTTTGGAAGTTTAATCCTTTTAATTTGTCTTTAATTTAAGGTAAAACTTTGATACAGGCTGTGCAAAATTAATTTTACACAAGCATGTGTATTTACACTATAAAAACCCAAATCTTAAATTTCTAACCCTAACCTTAAAAAACTAAAGCCCACACTCTAAACCCTAAACCTAAATTATAAACACTAACCTTAAATTCTAAACCCTACAACCTAAACCCCTAAACCTTAAACCCTAAACCCTAACCCCTAAAACTAAAAGACACGTATAAACTAAAGTTTACACGGCATGTATATCAAAGTTTTTTCCTTAATTTAATGCATATTATTTTTTGGATTATTATTTATGCACTGGTGGTGAAAAAATTTCAATAAACTTTTATTTTTTAGGGTTTAGAGGCTATGGTTTAGGGTTATGATTTTAGTGTTTGTGGTTAGGTTTTTAAATTTTAGAAATAGATTTTAGGACTTAAAATTTATAGTTTGAAATTTAAGGGTTATGTTTTAAGTTCAGGACTTTAAAAGGATACACGATAACTTTAGAAGTCTGCTTGTGATAAAAAAAAAAATCACTAATAATTCATCAAATAATTACCCTTATTTTATTATCCCAATCCGAACGTCCTAATCACAAAACATTCGCTAATTAACTAATTTCATCGACACATTGAATAATTTTACGACTTATTATCAATGTTTTTATTTTTTATATTAAAACTAATTAGATAAAAAATTGAATAGGTAAATATTAAATTACAGTTTAAATTCATCTTCAATTACATTTTTATTGTAATTTAAGTTATTATAATTTATCAATCAGTAATGCGTTATTATTTTAAATTGCTTCTTATTTAAACGAGTACTAAATATTTGAGATATGTGAAATATTCTTTTCTACTGTATGAGGGTTGCAGGTGTGTTGGGACTTGGGAGGCCATTAATTTTATGTGTTAAGACAAAACTACATGGTCCATCTATAAAGACGAACCGAACATAAACACCACTAAAAATAAATAAATAAATACAAATAAAATATTGATAGCTTAAACCCGATTCATTTATACCCCATACATTAATTTTGTACGTTAAAACAAAACTGCAGGGTCAATCTATAAAGACGATATGATATAATTCATGAGACATCCACGATTTCCAATTATTCTTGCTCAAGCTTGGCAGTGCTTGATTTCGCATGTTATTTGAAGATTTTGATATTTTTAGTTTCTATATATGTTAACTAGGGGCGGCAATCGGGTGGGGTGGGGACGGTTTTGCATCTTCTACTCTATCTCCAATACTCTCGGTTACGATTTTGGGAAATCTCATTAAATGTTTCGAGAATTTTTTCGTCCACATATCCTTCCTGCTTGGATCCTCGCGTTTTTCGAGGAATTTCCATGTCAAACAATATTAATCAAATTATTATTTACTGACCAAAATAAATGACCAATTTAATTTAAAATTTTAAGTTTAGGTACTTCGATTGGAAGCAGTTACAAGATGATAAAGATTGAAAGGGTATTGTGTTGGGAAATATTTAGACTAAGGTTTTAGCTTATATCTAAAAACTAAGATAGAAGCATGTTGAGAAACTTGAGTGTAGCTAGGTTTGAGATAAAGTTAAAGTGATAATAATATAATAATTTTTTATTAAGATATATATTAGGGGTATATAAATAAATAAGTAAATGTCGAGATCCTTGCGGATATTTTTAGGATTCTCACGGTTATTTATACGGTTACGGTTCGATTATCCCCACGGTTTGAATATAGCAATCCCGTCTCAATTCCATTTGATCTTCGGTTATAAAACTTCCCCCGTCTCCATCCCCGTGGGTAAAAATTTCGATTATTCCCCATACTCATCAGTTCAGATCCTCAAGGTTTTCGGATATTTCCCACCCCAATTCTCACCCCCAATGTTAACTCTTAAACCTATTTTAGTCATTAAATTTTCAAAACGTTCAATTTACTCACTAAAATTTAAACATTAAATCCAACCTTATAAATACAAAGAAAAAAAACTAAGAAATGAACTACACAAAAAAGAGAACGTCTAGAATTAATGTAAAAAATACTATGATACCACAATGTCGTTTTCATGTAAAATTTACCCTATTACTCTCAAGTGTGTAAATTTTATTAAAAAAATAATGTCTCTTTTTTTATTAAGTAGTGTTGCAATAATATTCGAATTCACAAAAAGGGTAAAACGAATGAGTATGAGCACTAGGTCAATTGATCGATCTTAAAAAATAATGTCTCTTTCATATTATATATATGAAATAAAAAAGTAGACATTTATAATGAAATAAAAAAATTAATTTACTATTCTTTTTTATAAATTCTAAAAAATTCTTCAAATTCTTAAATCAATATATTATCATCGTTAAATTGTCATTATCCGTCTCTTTGTTGTCGGACTCCTTTACTGATTACGTTACTTTTATGTTGTAAAAAATCGACGAACATGACACCACAAACAAAAAGACTAACAATGAATAGTGCTACGAATGACGAACACAACAAACGGACGAGAAGTGTTGTGAATTGTCTTGCAACTTGCAGCATGAAAAGGAGACTTTATTACTACGACGAGGAGATGATATCCGGTAACAACATACAACGGGAGGAAGAAAAGGTTTTAGAAGTTTTTGAGAAAATTATAAACTTTCGTTGGGGATCTGGTAAGAAATTGTGGAAATCTATGTTTTTCGGAAAATTTAAAAATTTTAAGTTTTAACGTCTCAAACTTTTGAACCACATTCTATGTTTGGCGTAGTTTAAAATAAGAGTATTTAGTTTAAGATAAATCTACAATATTTAGAATTTAAAGATCAATTTAAAATAAAAATTATAATTTAGGGATGTATGATGTAATTAATTCAAACAAAAATTATTTTATGTCCGGTTATAGTAATTTTATTATCTAGTGTGCTCTTGTGTACTTAATTTTTAATGTGATTTCGGATGTTTTTGTTCTATCTAGTTTGAAGAATTATTTTTAAGGTGTAATGAAATCTTTTTTTTACATAAAAGGTGTAATGAAATATTTACTTTGATGTTTTCCAAATTGATTTATATTTTAATTTTAAAGTATTTTACGAAAATTTATTAGATGGGTATTACCCACCACGTCATTCATGGTCCCATCTAATAATATTTTTTCATGTCATTTTTTCAAGGTAAATCTTCACTTGTTTCCTACATGTCACTAAAGAGTGGGTAGTTACTTAAAAAATACACTGAAATAGGTGAATATTATTAGATGAACCATGGCTGGCGTGGTAAGCCGAGACCATCTAATAATTTCTAGCGTTTTACATACATGATTTTAGCAAATAAATAATTTTACGTGAATAGAAATTAAACATTTATAATGAAACAAAAAGCTTAATTTACTATTTTTTATAAATGAAATAGAAGGGTGTTTGAGCCTAATGAAATTGATAGAGGTAATGTTCTTGATCGTAGCCGTCGTCTAGCAATGGAGGCTCACCGTGCTTTAGAAGTGTTGGGGCCGCATCAATGTCCTAATGCTGTAGTGCGACAATCACATGTGCCTTGGGTTCCTCCCACAAGTAGTGTTTGAAAAATTAATGCTGATGACGCGTGCAATCCGTCCGATGGAGGGGCTTCCTATGGGGGTATACTCAAATGGTATATGGATTGTTGCCTTCTCTAAATTTATTGGTAAATATTCAGTCTTGAAAGCCGAATTTTAGGTTATACATGAGGGTTTGGAGTGTGCTTTGAGATTGAATGCATAAACTGTTATGGTAGAATCCGATAGCTTGTATATGGTTCGTGCTTTGCAAAATCATGATAGGAGGAGGCCATATTCTTCATTGTTTGCATCCATCCGAGATATGCTGCGGAATCAGTGGCGTGTTGAATTTATACATGTCTTTAGGAGAGATAACCGGGTTGCCGATGCTTTGACGAGACTGTGTTCGAGGGATACTTTTCAGTCACGGATTTTTCTATATCCTCCGGATGAGGTTTTAAATATTTTACATGATGATTATTGTAGATAATTTTTAGCTTTGTTATCTTGCCGCCGTCGGGTTTATCCCTCTTTGTTTATGTAATTCTATCTTATGTATTCTTTTTCTCTGCCTAAATTTAGAGAAATTTTTAACGAGACCTATAGTAAAATCCCTTTCCTTATTAATCAACAAAATAACAAATAAAAATCATATATGAATATAGTGAGTGAAATCGGCCAAAATTAATAGTAACAGCCGTCAAAGAGTAATAAAAACTGGTCATATGTAAAACTAAAACTTGTACAAAATATAAACACTAGTCAACGGGTGAAACTGCCATAGAAAAGATAATCTTTATAGAAGTCAACCAATTTAATTTAATTTGATTAATTATATTTAATTTTTTAAAGAAAAAATATCTCTCGGTTAAAATATTTTGTTTTTATAAGCACCCTAATTTTATACGTTAAAGATTCAATTTAAGGTTTATAGTTTATGAGTTTAGGTTATGGGCTTAGAATCTAAGAATGTGGTTTGGATTTAGGGTTTAGGGTTAGAATTTAGAGTTTAGAAGTTAAACTTTAGGCTCTAGGGTAATATGTTAGGAATTTAAATTTTAACTTATAAACCCTAAATTCAAACCACATTTCCTAAATTATAAGCTCATAAATCTAAACCCTTAAAATTAAGACGCTTGTGAAAACAAAAAATTATATAATTACCCTTCTTTTAAATCCTTTATTATCATATAATCATATAAACAATTAAAGCATTTGATGTTAAAATTTTTAAAAATAAATTATGGATTCATATTGAAATTTTATAGTAATAAAACTCGACCTTAATGATAATATATTTGATAGTAATTTATCTGTTGTATAAATAGTATAAGCTCCGATTGCAGTTTCCCATCCCCACAACAATGAAGTTCATCTTTCCCTTCGTTTTCGCCATTCTCTTGGCGTTTTCAGCCGCGAGCACCGCTGTAGCTCAGCCGCACCAACAGTTCCTCCGTTGCCTTTCACTTCAGTCGAACGATTCAGCTTCCATTTCTCAACTCATTTACTCTCCAAACAGCCGATCTTATTCATTGATCTTAGAAACTTCGATTCAGAATCTCAGGTTCGACACGAAGGCCACGCCGAAGCCTTTGATCATCGTTGCGTCCACCCGTGCATCCCATATCCAAGCGACGATTCAATGTTAGAAAAGTAATGGGTTGCAGATCAGAACTCGAAGCGGCGGCCATGATTTCGAGGGTCTTTCGTTTGTTTCTCAAGCTCCGTTTGTTCTCATCGATTTGGTTAATCTCCGATCGGTTAATATCGACGTCGGAAACCGCGTTGCATGGGTTCAATCCGGGTTAACAGTCGGTGAACTTTATTACAGGATTTACGAGAAAAGTAAAACGCTTGCTTTTCCCGCGGCTTCTTGCCATTCCGTCGGTCTTGGTGGATACATAAGCGGCGGAGGGTACGGCCCATTCTTTAGAAAATACGGCCTAACGGAAGAATCCTCGATCGGAAATCCATGAGAGAAGATATGTTCTGGGCCATCCGAGGAGGCGCCGGAGGTAACTTCGGGATCGTCTTCGATTGGAAACTAAAGCTCGTCCCGGTTCCACCAACCGTGACATTTTTCGCAGTCATAAAAACCCTGGAACAAAAAGCAGCTCAACTCATCCATCAATGGCAGCTCGTCGCACACAAGCTTCCCAAAGATTTAATCTCCGTTGTCAAAATAGCAATGGTGAATCAAACATATCAAGTTTCCTTTACAGGAATGTTTCTCGGTGGTTCCGATGAACTAACGTCTCGTTGATGCAAACCAGTTTCCCCGGGCTCGGATTGGTGAAACAAGTCTGCCTCGAAACCAGTTGGATTCAAGGTCTTTACAGGGGCCAATTTCCGAATGATTCTTTAGAATATTTGCTTAACAGGACATGGGCCGACAAAGAAGTGTTCAAAGTCAAATCAGATTATGTTCAAGAACCAATACCAGAGTCTGTATTCCAAGAACTTTGGCCGAAGTATTTCAACGAAGAAGAAGGAAGATATGTTAACCTTCTTTTGGTGCCTTACGGCGGTATAATGGATGAAACTCCAGACACCCAAACTCCATTTCCACACAGAGCTGGAAACCTGTACAAAATCGTATACTATATTGGTCGAAAAGAAGATCAAAATCTGGATTTTGAAAAGTATATGAGCTGGATGAGGAGATTTTACGATGATATGACTCCCTATGTTTCGAAATCTCCCAGAGAAGTGTATGCGAATTACAGAGATCTGGATCTTGGGGTTAACAACGGATCAGGCAACACGAGTTATGCTCAAGCGTCATCTTTGTAGAAGGAGAAGTACGAGAGTTTAGTATTGTATGTTCAAATTAAATAAAAATGGTTGGTGTTGACTCTTTTTTTCTTACAATTGAGCAATACATTTTTGGTTTACATCCTTTTCTACTCATATTTATATTTTATCAGGAGAGATTAGTGTTTTAACCAAGAGAAAATAAATCACCTTATATCGAAAAATAATTCATTTACTACTGTTAACTGACTGACCAATAATATTTATGTTCTCTCATTTTATATAAATTCGAATCTTATCATTAATTAGCTTTATAAATATAATTATCACTCTGCTTAATAAAAATATTCATTTTAATACACATTAACTATTCTATTAAGGGTAAAATCTTTGCTGTGTAAAATTAATTTTACACAAGCCTGTGTATACTATAAAAACTCAAATCCTAAATTCCTAACCCTAACCCTAAAAAACTAAACCCCACACTCTAAACCCTAAACTCTAAATTCTAAACAATAACCTTAAATTCTAAACCCTGTAACCTAAACCTCTAAACTAAAATCATAACCTCTAAAACTAAATGCACGTGTAAACTAAAGTTTACACAGCCTGTGTATCAAAGTTTTTTCCTTCTATTAATTAGTGAATTTTTGCAAAAGTGTTTTTTTTTTTTTACAAAAGTGTGTTCTTAGAACAAAAGTTTGAATGTTGAAAGAAAATTCGTAAAATAACTTAAAAATTAATTAAATTCTAATAAAAATGTAATTGAACACTTAAATTTAAATTATATTTTATAATCAATTGTTATTATTTAATTATTTTTCCTTTCCATTCTTATCTGTGATACAGAATACTAACAGCTGATGTGATAAAACATGGTCCACGTCTAAACAGCGCCGACTTAAAATAGTGTACATAAGTTGTCCACGTCAGCTACCTGCCCTATATATATAATATGGCCAACGCGGCAATTGTATTATCTTTTCGAGCTCGAAAAAAAAACTGAACCTCGTTCTGCCTTTCTTTTCTCTCCTTTTTCGAAACCCTAGTTTACCCAATTTAATCTTTTTCATATTTGAAAAAGGAAAAGAAAGCAGTGAATTTAAGGGATACTAGCCTCCAAATCAATCCTTGAATTTGAAGTAGCTGGTAATTAACTTGTTCCAAAAATCTTTATTCTGGAGTTTCAAAGGGTCCGAATTTACCCTCATTCCTTTCCTGTTCTTCTTGGATCGCTTAAGAGCTTCTGATTCGACTACGTTGGAGCTGGGTACTGTATTTAGGATTTATCAATTTGTTGAATTTTACAACTTCATGAAATTTTATTTGTTAGTTTATTGCCGCCTCCAACTTTGTTATGTCATTTCCTGTGCATTTCCCTTGAATTTAGCATAAGATTTTGATACTGGAAAGTTAGTTTAATTCTATAGCTTATTCTTTGAAATGTGAAGTTAAGAATTTTGATAATTGAGTTGCTTTGTTTGAAATTGGTAAATCACTACATCTTGCGTTAAATATTTTATCTTGTTGAAGTTATTTGTATGAAGTATGTTTTTATGCTAAGAGGAGAAGCTATGCGAGGTAGGAGTCTGAGACAGTAGTGTAATTGAAAGAAGCAAAAAGATGGAAAACAGACTTAAGATTTTGAATTCATCTTTAGAGTTGTTGATATGGAAAATATAAATCCAGATAACCCATAGATACTGTTTTTTTATGGCATTTATCTGCTTTTGCTAGAGCTTATCCGCTGTTGTGCAAATTAGGTATTGAATATACAATAGATTTCCTTTTCCCCCTTGAAAATCTATGGCATATTTGTGAAGTTTCATTTTTCCCCTTTTGAATACGTTGTATCCTTTTCGGATTTCTGTTTTTTTGTTTTATTTTTGTTCTAAGCGTCAGTTCCTTTAATTTATTTTTGCTGAATCTTATCTATGTAAAAATAATGTTTATATCAGGTCTTTTACTTTCAATCATTCAGTTTCTACCAAGGTCTAGTTGTTTAACATTGTTGTGTTTGTACATCGGAGGTATCAGCATGCCGAAGGAAAGAAGAGATCGTTCCATGTCTTTTGATAGGTGTAGGAAATCTCCCTTCTCTTGTAGCTCCAGCTATAGTCTCCGATCTTCGTCTAAAGCCCCTTCAGGAACCGTGGAAAATGTAAAGGAATGGGAAGATGCCAGGTGCCCTGTCTGCATGGAACATCCTCACAATGCAGTTCTCCTTATATGTTCGTCCCATGAGAAGGGTTGCCGTCCGTACATGTGTGATACAAGCTATCGCCACTCTAACTGTTTTGATCAGTTTCGCAAGTCATTTGCGGGCACCTCAGCAATAACACCAGAAGATCCTCAACAAGAAGAAGCCCAGCTTGTAACCACTAATTTATTACCAGTCACGACTGCAAATTTGGTATCAACTGCCACTGATTTTCAGGAAGAAAGTACTGAGGAAGGACACTCGACCCCTTCCAATGCCTCGTCTGAGAAACGGGTGCTTTCAAAATTATTATGTCCTCTGTGTCGCGGTGAGGTAAGAGATTGGGTTGTTGTAGAGCCTGCTCGTTTTTTCATGAATGCCAAATCTAGAAGCTGTTCATCTGAATCATGTAGTTTTACTGGGGCCTATAAAGACCTAAGGAAGCATGCAAGACTTGAGCACCCTTCTGTGCGCCCTTCAGAGGCTGACCCTGAGCGACAGCGAAATTGGAGGAGGTTGGAGCGTCAGAGAGACCTTGGGGACTTGCTGAGCACGCTGCAATCTTCATTTGGGGAGGAGAGGAGTGATGACAATGTTGTGCCAATTGATGATGGAAGTTGGCTCGCTGTCTTTCTCCTAATTCGAGTGTTTCAACCAGGCTCTAGTCGTAGGAGGAGCAGCTGGTCTGGCACGTCAAGGGCGAGAGCTCAATTGAGAATTAGGGGGAGATCTACCAGACTTTGGGGTGAAAGCTATGATGGGGAAAGTGGATCTACTAGGGATGAGGACAACTTGTCTTCGGATAGTGGGTCGTTTTCTCGGAGGCGCAGTGTAAGGAGACGGACGACTCCTGATAATCAACAATGACTCCAATAGTGTGATCGTATCTTTAATAAAATATGTTTATTGTTTGCATATGAAAGTTTCAGTCTGTAAGTGTCTCACTTATTAATCTACACGTACTTATAGGCTTTTCTCATGATAAGACTGATAAGTTCCAAGGATGTATCTCAACTGACTCTGGGTTTTCTTTTTTGTGTTTTTCAGGTAGGACTAGAGGAGAAATGCAAGTCCATTGCTCGATTGTCTTTCTGTTCCGCACAGCGTGGAGCAAATTCGGCCCGAGTTGCAGGATAGGGTCAAATGAGTGAAACTAAATTTTAATGCATCTGATAACTTGCATCATTCTGTAATTATACCCCATTGTTTCTGTCTTGCACAAGTTTTTTTTCCTTTCAACTGTTGAGATATAAATGTTTATGGTTTATGCAAAAAGTCTGATGATGTTTAGAGCTATATGCATATTCATTGGTTGCTATTTGCTTAAAAATGTTTTTTAAGAAAGAACAAAAGAGGAAAGAAAAGAGTTGAGTGAAAAGGAAATGAAAATTCAAACTCTCTGTAGATTCAAATGTCACATGTTGAATTTATTGATGGTGGGGAAACAAAATATTTTTAAGTGTCTTAGATTTTTAATTTTAGGGTTTAGTGATTTAATTTAGATGTTTAGATTTAGATTTTAGAATTTAAGGGATGTGGTTATAATTTAGAGTTTATATGTTAAAACTTAAATTTCTAACCATGTTATCTTAAATATAAATCCTAATCTTTAAACTTTAAGTTCGAACACAAATTTAAATTCTAAACCCTTAAGCTTAAATTAACCTAATTCTTAAATCTTAAAATTAAAATGCTTATAAATTTTTTTTATTTTTATTGTTGGTGCATAAAATATTTTCTTTATAAATTTATA
Source organism: Hibiscus mutabilis (assembly GCA_019671005.1). NCBI lineage: Eukaryota > Viridiplantae > Streptophyta > Magnoliopsida > Malvales > Malvaceae > Hibiscus > Hibiscus mutabilis. The sequence goes on along the minus strand of CM033724.1, from coordinate 922,185 downwards.
GTCAATACACTGCCGGCGAAAATTTTAGTTTTCATAAGCGTTGTTGTTTTAGGGTTTAAGGACTTAGTTTAAGGTGTAGGGTTCAAGGGTTTAGGGGTAGTAATTTAAAATTTAGGGGTTAGGGTTAAGTTTTGAAGTTTAGAGGTTAAAGTTCTAGAGTAATATGTTAAAGATTTATGTTTTAACCTATAAACTCTAAATTCTAACTCTCAACTCTAGATTTTATTCACAATTACTAAATTGTAAACTACTAAACATAAAACCTAAATCGTACCCCCTATACTAAATCTCTAAATCATAAAACTAAGGTGCTTATGAAAATTTAGTTTTCACCGTTAATATATCAAATAATTATCTTTTCTTTTATTTTATAATATGGATTTATAATATGGATGGTTAATCGTATCATTTCACAAATATCAATATTATTTTTCAAATGTAATTTTCACAATGATATGATTGCATTCCAAATAATAAGATTCCAAACTCCAAAAATGTTGATGAGCAAAGGAGCTTTTGTTCTCATGTTCCATCACAGAATTCAAGCAAGGTCCGTGCCATGAACAATAATTAAGCAATACACCAAGAGAAATTATTCACTACACCAAAACCACCTCCCAATAAAGCAGACCATTTTCCAAATTACATCCTTAAGATGGTTGACCAGCCAGCCACAGTTTCGATGTTAACCAACGGCAGACCTCTTCCATCTCCTCTGGGATTGTATAATGCCCAAGCCTATATCGTTTATCAAAGTACTCAATTCAAGTCGATAAATTGTTGAAAAATATACAAAAACAAGAAAGCTTTTCTGTTAGAATCTGAGAGTCCATACCCATCGTAGGATTTGAAGGTCGAGTTCTGAAATCCATTCGAACTTAGTGCCTGAGAAGATTTCTCACCAAATTTATATGGAACCACTTCGTCTCCTGCAACTCAAACATGTTATGTACATACTTCCTTACGCCAATAACCTTTGACGATGCCAAAATCATGAAACCACAACTAATAAAAATGAACGACAACTGAATTGGTAACATGACCACAAACCAGATAAAGCCCTCGAATAAACCGAATGTACACAACGTTAAGCTAGCAGCAGTAGTCATGTAACAGTGAAACACAGTGCTAGTACCATTACTCGTACATTGATCCTTATGAAACACTAATTGTAGGTTATGTCACTGCATGTCGGCAGGGGCGTCCTTGGGCCAGGACAATAAGGGCACCCGCCCAAAAAAGTTAGAGGTGTAGTTCTTAGTTTTTACGTGTGGATGAAAAAAAAGAGCCCAGTGATAAGCTGGATAAGTTTCGAGGACCCTAATAACAAGTATTAAAAAAATTAAATCGTAAGAATATGCTCATATTAATAAATATTGAGAAGAAATCGGGCCTCTAATAATAAATATTAAAAATAATTCAATTATTAAGAGTATGCTCGTAATAACAAATATTAAAATTAAATTTTTTAATACTTATTATTATAAATCTATTTTTTCTCACTATTTATTATTGAGCATAGTCTTAAAAATTATTTTTTTTCAATACTTGTTATTATAGACGTACTCTTCAAATTTATTTTTTCAATACTTGATATTATAGACATGTATTTAATTAGAGACCAAATCACAATAACTGCAACTGTTATGTCCACGATAGCATATGTTATTAAAAATTTTCACAACTGCGATTCCCGCAGTGATAGAGATAACATTCGTTATGTTTGCAACCGTGATAAATGAAACATGACCGAATATACGATCGCAACCGCAATTCAAATCCCTAATTTAGGGCACAATTTTTAGGTTCGTCCTAGGGCTACTAAAATATCAGAAACGGTTCTGCTGTCGGGATTGCTTTTGAAATCATAAAGTTGACACTAAACATTTGGGCGGTTAAATTCATAGCGTAATATATTACTTGGTTTCGATAACATCTTGTTATATCCCATCGATACTTCATCATAATAAAAATAAATGGTGCTAATTTTTGCAGCACCTCTTCTATAGCAGAGGTATAAGATAAAGCCAAAAATCTGACACCATTACACACATAATCCCATAATAGCATAATGTAGGTGATATAAATACCTTTTCCATGGCATAGCAAAATAGGCAAGGATGCAGCACGTCTTGCAGCTTCCTCCTGTCCTATTTTGCTTTTCAAAGTCCTAAAAAAAAGAAAATAAGTTACAAAATAAACCAGACAAATTGAGGGGAAGCATTAAGATCATATGAGAAGGTGCAATTTAGGAAACCAACTTTGAACATGGTAGCCATCCGCTAAGTCCTACCACTGCGCTCAAGTTGGCAGGGTATGGATTGCCATTTCCATATTTTCCGTGAATAAAGCAGGTCGCAGAGTATAAAGAGGTTGCTGCACCCATACTGAAACCTCCAATACCAAGTTTAACTGTAGAACAATGTCGAAAACATTTACAACAACTAAAACTTTCATTGCTAAAATCGAAAACTAAGATCAGTGCAACATTGCATTGACTGTAAGCCAAACTAATCAAGCAGCAACTTTTTTTTTCGAACAAAATCAAGCAGCAACTTAGATTTAAACAAATCCTAACAATGTGGTCATTGTTTACAGGCATTTATTAGAATGCCAATAAATAAAAGGAATTGTCAAGATATAGAGAATCATAAATACGAGGTGAAAACTGTTAGAGCCCTTTGGCACCGTTGCAGACTTTAAGACAGATGCATTGCGGCCAATCTTTAAAAAACTGCCTGGGCAAGTTTACATAATCAAGTTTGTACAGAAAGGATTTCCAGGCCTAAATTAACCAAATCTATCATCAGAGTCTATGTACATCCAAGAACAATCGGCCAAAAATAGTATACATCTTTGTCCTACCAGCTAAAACATACAAGAACCAGAAAATGAAACTAAAACACAAAATCTTCCTTGAAAAAAAAAAACTCTTGGCTTCACCCATGAAACACACTAAACTAATGACTTCCAAAACCAGTACTTTTTCTGGTAGAACAAAGAGAATATTGTTCACATTTGGTAGCCAAAATCATGGGAACTAATAATCTAGCAGAATGTAAGGGTCATAAATGGCAGTTTGATGATGTAAAACGTCCTTCCTGATTGATTTTTCGTTACAAAAGAAGATATAAATGTCTACAATACACTAATACCCAAATAATCAAAAGAGAAATCGGAAACACTCCTCCCCCAAATAAAAGAAAAAAAGAGGGGAAAATACCATCATAAAACCTAATAAAAGCGGTGCGAGGAAACATACTGTCAGCAGGTTCTGTTGACAACAAATTTGCAACATGTGCTGCAGCAGCATCCAAACCCTCTACATCATCAGGAGCATCTTCCGAAAGGTCTCCCACATCGAACCCTGAAGTATGCCATATTTCGAAGGACCAGGATCAAAGACAAAGGTCGAAGAGAGCAAAATTTAATTCATCTTGTTCCTTTCATAAGAGATTGAATCAGTACAGAATTTTAAGAATATACTTACAAGCAGTTGATGGAAAGCCACCAAATAAAGATATTGGTCGAGTAGGGGCAGTTGGGCATATCCATTTAATCTGCATCGTAGGATCACAAGCATAAAAAAAATATGATGTTATCAAGAAGAAATGAATCTATTAATTAATTGTTAGAATATATTCTCCTAATTATCTTTGGCTACAATAATCATCCTTACATTCGGAAGAGGAAGGGTCTCCAAGAGCTGCGACCAGCTGAAAAACAAAACAAAAATATAAATAGGGATGAGTAGATATTTAAAAAGACATCAAGTACTTCTTTTCATATACTTGAGAATGCAGATTATCAAGATTCGGAGACAGGATAACTCAAATTCCGAGTGGCACCAATATAGTTTTAAGATAAAAAGATCCGCTGAAGACATATATTAACATCAGAAGATATGAAACATGAAGATGCAGTAGCTTGCAATTTGAAGACTAAATCACTTGAAAAACCAACAGGTATTAATTTATTATCAGCTTAACTCGTAGTTTTGCATAAGCCTTATCAACAAAAAGCAGCAATTCCAGACAAAAGCATAAGACATGTGGATGAGGTTCTTTTGCATGCAATGAATACTTCCCTACCACTTACTCAAGCATCATAGAAACAGTGCTATACTAGAAGAACACACATTGCATGGAGAAAATGAGCTTTCTGCTTCGTTCATATACGAGCAAATCCCCCTAGTAGTCGGTAAAAAAACAATAACATCCGTCTCATTAATATGCAAGATTACTAAACTAACAGAAAGGAAACACCTTAAAAAATTCTGAAAAGAAGATAAACATAATATCTTGCTTCATCCAAAACAGAATGAAAAAGCAAGACACAAAGATGTTAAGAACATCTTAAATACTTGGGACTATAGTTAACGGGTGCAATCATCTAAACAGGAAAGGAAAACATAAGGTGGAAGAAGTGAAAGAAATTTAACTAACAAAACCAAAAATTAGTACATAAATAAAAGGCAAGCTATCATAATTTTCCTTAAATGATCTGCAATATTCTTGAAGATAAGAATCAGAAATGATAATTCAACACATATAGAATCTAGAAAACAGAATATACATGATATTTTATCCTTCTAAAATTGTCAGTTAAGGAGAGACAAGGAATCTGAATGTTAAATTGTTTTCTTTTCCTTGGAAAACTAATTCAAATTACTGATAGTATTGACAAAATAATCTTCAACTTATTAACCAAAAGCTGGAAACTAGAATCTTAGAAAGCAATTCAAAGTTTATAATACCTTGAACCATTATCACCAAGGCCATGTAGCCAAACTATGGTTGCTTGGTGGCTACCTTTGGGCCTAACCACATGGGTTTTTCCAAATTCAAATGCCACCCTTCTACCACCTGAAACTTGTCATGGCGCATTTCAAACATTAACAGCTAAAATTAAACAAGAGGAAAAACAGGCTTGTGAATTTTTAGAAAAATCTACTTCCGTCAACATAGACAATAGATACCAATCTACCATGCCTACAACAATGAACCAATTGAATCAATTGCCTTACGAACAATCTAAATACTTATACAAGCTTTCTAGTGAGCTATCATTATAGCCATTTCTCCTTTGAGTAAAATGGAGCAAAGCAAATAAACTAACCAGAACCAACAGAAGAACCTGTGAAGCTCATATTATCCCACCGAAAAGCAGCGGCCAAACCCACCTATTGCACTAGAAGGAGCACTGATCCTGGAATGAAGAAAGAACAGATTGATATTTATTTCACATCAAATGTCAGTTCAGCAAAGTGATTAATTTTCACTACAATGATATATAATACCAGAATCTACATAAAAGCTTGTTTAAAAATAGGTACATTACAAATTCATCATAGATTTCTATCTGATCCAAATTACATATCTTTCAAAACCCTTGATGCAAATGGGGTCTGAACACTAAATGAATGATGATATCCATTGCATATAAATTATAATGAAAAAAGAAACAAAAATCTTAGATGAAAATACATAGGAAATAAAATGATTAGAAAATTTCAAAAAGCAGAAACAGGAGAAAGGAAGAGATCAAAGAGGGAAAAGGGGTTTCACGTTTTGGGCGTTTTACCTTTCCCACTGATACGTCGATTTGGATTTGAAGACTCACAATAGCAAAGGCTTTAGACACCACCCAGGGGGGAAAGATCTCTCCTTTTGGTCCCAATCCGAAGGCCAAATTTTCTCCGATAATTTTGTTTGCATTTTTGTCGTTTTTAGGATTAATTTTCCCAAAGGTAAATCTCGAGAAATGATTATAGGTCATTTTCAAATTTTTTTATTTTATGATAAAACTTTGATATACATACTGTGTAAAATTATTTTTACATAAGCATTTGTATTTACATTATAAAAATTTAAATTTTAAATTGTTAACCCTAACCCTAAAAAACTAAACCTTAAACTCATACACTAAGTTCTAAACATTAACCTTGAATTTTAAACCCTACAACCTAAACCCCTAAACTTTAAACCCTAAACTAAAACCTTAATCCCTAAAACTAAAAGGCACGTATAAACTAAAGTTTACACGGCCTGTGTATCAAAGTTTTTTCCTTTATTTTAAGCTTAATTAATTGAAATGTGAATGTTTTATTTACATATGATATGTACTTTTGTGTATCATCAATAAAATCAAACGTATGACTTTCAATTTTTTTATCAAAACTTTTGATTTTATTTTAAAATCACTTATATCATAAATAGATATTTAGAATATGTTTTTTTATTTAAATATTTAAAATATTTTTTTATCAAAACTGTCGATTTTTTTAAATAGTTTAAAAGTGATTACAACGTAATTTTTGTTTATAGATATTTTTAACCATTTAACAATACACATACACTTTATAAACAAAATAATTTGAACCCGTATTTTTTAAGATGAACATTTAAAATATTTTTATTAAGTAAATGCTTAAAGTTAATTGTTTTATCATCAAGATACTTAAAATATTTGTCAAAATAAATATTTAAATTTTTTTTCATTGATGTCTCTAAAAGTTGACACTGATCAAAAATATTTTACTCACATAGATGAAAAAATAATACACTTTAGTATTTACTTTAAAAAAAATTCTTTAAATAACTAGATGAAAACATTAATATAATTTAAGTATTTATTATAAATAATATTTTAATTGAGTGATATGTTTATAAAAAAAAGTGATATATTTTGAATGTAATTTATATTATTTAATTTGATTTGATTAACATCATTACTAAAACAAAGTAGTACACTTAGGCTTCGTTCGGAACCCTGTTGAAAAGCAGGGTTGGGTGGAGAAGTTGTGTTTTCAGTTTCTCCAAAAGCAGCTTTTGAGACCAAAAATAGTGAAAAAGCTGGACAAAAACGAAAAAAAGTTGGGTGGAAAAGCAACGCCGAACGGAACTTAGTTAATAGTTCCAGTGTTCCTCAAATGGATATCTTATTGTTAAAATGGTTGCCCAGAAACAATACACAAGACATATACTTAATAAAACTTACTAGATACAAAGATGGCGACTAAGGCAAACTTACAAGTAAACCAGATACAAAGACGGCGACTAAGGCAAACTTACAAGTAAACAAGGCAGCGGGCAGCAAAACTTGATGAGCAGACTACCTCAACGGATAAATAGAATGGAATCCGACAACTACAATACCGAGATTCGAAAACTTAACCACCGGCAACACTATGACACATTGAAAACAACACTAGAAAACCAATTTCTTGCAGGTAAGCGTGAGATTTAAAGTGGAAGACAGGGTTGAAGATCAAGTGTGAAACAAGACAAGAAGAGAAGAAGACAGATCAAAAAGTGAAGGAAACAATGAAGCTAAAAGGTGTTTACAAGGTATGCCAGATGTAGCCATTCTTCAAACAGCATTTTGGCTTGTGATTCTTGCTCGCTTCTTGTCATTGTCTATAATAATCTTCCCACATAAAGCATCATTTCTGAACCTTGAGTACCATATTTTCAAGTTTTAACTTCGCCTTCTCCTCTAAAAGCTGTGGTATGTTGCCATTAAGATTGGCACTCTTCCTTAATGAAGCATTTTCAGCCGTATGCGTCTCATTTTCAATTCGCAATGGATCAGCCTACAATTAGGACATCATTTAAACAAAAGTCTATTACCAAAACCCAAAGGAAATATGCAGTGTGTTTTCCTGGGAACTAACAATGGCAGCAGTGAGGTGATTATATGAGAAGAGACTGTTTTGCTTAAAACTTCAACTTCCTATATTTCCATATTTGCTTAAAACTTACAAAATTTAATGTAATTATATACTCCTATATTTTAAAGAAAATTAATTAATATGATGTATTAACATATCATTATTATGATCAATCTCATAATTCATGCAATTCTATTTTCATTCATATTATTACTATATGTTTAAGTAAATGCAAAACAAATCTTATCTCCCAAGCTTTAAGTTCCAAGCAAAGTTAACCACTTATATCCATACTTGAGTTTGAGCAATATAGCTAATGACCACCAGCTACTACAACATGTTACTTGGACACAATGGTGAGTGTTGGATAAAAATGTTTTTCCTACATGTTATTCTCACAATATGTGTTGAGCAAGTTAATTAAAAATGAAAATTTGTAGCAACCATGCATGCTAGCAGCTTAAGCCAGCATCCTTTCTCACCATTATGACCAATTACGAGTATATTCATTATTTCTTTAAGAAAAAAAGAAAAGAAAACAAAAAACATGTATATGAAGAGCAGAAAGAAGACAGACATACTACTGTGTTCGTGTTTCCAAAAGAACATTTTGTTTGCCATGGTCCTGCTTCAGCTGCAAAAGATCACTCCGCAACTGATCAACCATTGCTGCTTGCTTTGTCAAGGTTTGATTCATGGAAGCATTATCCTCTTTCAATGACTGATTCTCTTCCTTTAAAGAATTATTTTCTCTGGTAAGGTTCTCCAAATTCAATTGCATTTGCACTTAATTAATAATATTGTTACAAATAGGTCACTGTCCATTAAATATAATATATAGAGATAACGGCATGACCTAATATAATAACAATTTTAGTCCTCAAAACTTATATATAATCTATTATTTTGATTATAATTCGAAACAATTCAACAAATTTAACTTGCCATATTTAAAAAATCATCATTTTAATTTTTGTATTCTTCTCCTAAATTGATTATTCTTCTCCCAAAACTCTTATATTATATTTTTGTTACTTTGTGGTATTATATCAACTAGCTTGTTGTTTTATGACAGAATACAGTTATCCAACTATTATTTTGAACCAATAAGTTCACTTACTTTGATAGTTTCACAAAAAAAAAAAACAAAATTGATAAAATTTTTAAATATAAAAAATCAAATATATTGAATTGTCTCAAATTAAGATACAATTAATAAAATAAAGGCTTAATGCACAAATTGCCCCTAACGTTTATCACTTTTTTTTAACTTGGTACCTAACGTATTTTTTGAGCTCTTGTGTCCCCTAACGTTTGAGACGTTACCCAAATTACTTCAAAAAAATGACGTTGTTTATAAAAAAAAATTATGACCAATAATACCGTACCACGTCAACATCCCTATTTATTTTTTAATTTTGAATAAAATAAAATAAAATAAAAAATATTAGAGCATTTATTTATTTATCTTTTTTTTTCCAAAATTACCCTTTCTCTCCCTACTCTCCTTCACCACCAGTCCCAAACACCGATAATAACTCCATTGAAACTTCCAGTCGGTGTCTTTCCTTTGATTTCTTTCATCATAAACAATAACTCCATTGTCACTTGTGCCGGTAAACAATGTAGGGATTGATGGCGTCAATTTAACCCATTTTTTGTTTTCACTTTAAAGTTGATGATAATTGATAATGATAAATCCTTTGTTTGGTTAATGAAGATGAAGAAACCATTAAAGACGAGTAAAGCTAAGAATCGTGTACTGCAACAAGTTTTTAACACCATTTCCCCCTTTACTTTTCTCTCAATCAGTTTTGTTGTTTTTTTTTAATAAAAGTTTGTTCTTTGATTAAATTACTTCCCAATTTCTTGTTAAGGTTAATATACGACTTTTGCAATGAACAAAAAGAAAATATCGTTCCCAAAGATTTTTATAACCGACCGAAGAGATTTTTGTTTTGCTGAATGGAAGATTTAACTCAAAGATTTTTTTCATGAAGAAGAAAAAATGGGTGATGATGATGGAGGATTGTTGGTTGATGAACTTTGTGAAGGGTTGAGTAAGAGAATTTCATATCCAAAGATTTCAAGAATTTCAGAAAACTTGAACCAAATTTGAACTCATGGGGAAGGATGAGAGAATGGGTAGTTTTGGAAATAAAACTAAATTAATAAATATTTTAATAAACGGTTGACGTGGCGTGATATTATTGGTCATAATTTTTTTAATAAACAGCGTAGAGTTAGGTACCAAGTTGAGAAAAGTGCGCAAATGATAAACATTGAAGGCAATTTGTGCATTAAGCCTAAAATAAAATGTGCTAAGTACACAATTTTGATAGTTCTCGTGTTCCTCGAATGGTTCTCGTAATTGTCGAGAGGGTTGGCCACAGACAGGCAATACATAACACATACTCAATAAAACTTACAAGTAAACCAGATACAAAGATTGCGATTAAGGCTAACTTACAAGCAAACAGAGTGGAAAAACAACTTGATGACCAGACCACCTCAACGGACAAATAGAATGGAATCCGACAACTACAACGATGAGATTTGAATACTTAACCACCAGCAACACTATGATACATTGAAAACAATACTAGAAAAATAAGAGAAATGGTCTAGAAAAGAAGACAGATAAAAAAGTGAACGGAACCGAGAAGCTAAACGGTGTTTACAAGGTATGCCAGAAGTAGCCATGGACAAAGAGCAGAAGAAAGAAAGAAAACTTGCTGCCGACTAATCTTCAAACAGTAGTTTGATTTCTTTTTCGATGTCCCAAACAGTCTTTTGGCTTATGATGCTTGCTCGCTTCTTTTCATTGTCACTAATGATCTTCCCGCATAGAGCATCATTCTGAACCTTGAGTACCTTGTTTTCAAGTTTTAACTTGGCGTTCTCCTCTAAAAGCTGTGATACATTACCCTTAAGATTGGCACTATTCCTTAATGAAACATTTTCAGCCTTTAGTGTCTCATTTTCAATACGCAATGGATCGGCCTACAATTAAAACAACCAAGTTAAAAAGTCTATACCATCATATGTAAGCTCTAAGATGAGAAATAAATGTTAGCTTTTACTAGGACACCATCTAGTAACAAAACTGATAACCATTCCGCAAAACTACCTCTCTTATTCTCCCAATATGTGTTGAGCATCATTATATCTTCAAGCAAAAAAAGAAAAAGAAAAAAATACATGTATATGAAGAGCAGAAAGAAAAGAGACATACCAGATACTGTGTAAGGGTTTCCAAAAGAACATTTTGTTTGCCATGGTCCTGCTTCAGCTGCAAAAGATCATTCCGCAACTGATCAATCATTGCTGCTTGCTTTGTCAAGGTTTGATTCATGGAAGCATTATCCTCTTTCAATGACTGATTCTCTTCCTTTAAAGCATAGTTTTCTCTAGTCAGGTTCCCCAAATTCGATTGCATTTGCACTTTGTCATTCTGTTTCCAAAGGAAAAAAACACATCATTTATTACTCACATCAATAGGAACAAAATTTTTATATGTATTGAGATTCTGATTTTATTTAAATCTTCCTTTTTATATTCTAACTAACATTTTCCAACTGCAATGCTTCTTATTGACTCACTTTGGATGGGAAAATAGGGCTTGTTTACTGATGCTTCTAGCTATTAAAAAAAAACACTTTTTTGGCAGCTAAATCATTGCCAATTGTCAAACAAACTGATTTTTGGTAGCCAATTTTTTTTTTTTTGTAAATCACATTTTGAGCCAAACCAAGAAGTACATTTTAAACTTCTCATAGCAAATGTTGACACGCTTAAAATTCTCAAACAACAGTTTTTCACAACACTTTTTCACAACATTTTTCAAACACACTTTGATTTTGAAATGGCAAAAGCCAAAACAGAAAGAAATTAACTAGAAAGTTTATGGGTTTTATTTTGGATAATTATTTGGTACAATGGCGGTGGAAACTTTTAGTTTCCACAAGCGCCTTAGTTTTAGGGTATAAGGGCGTAGTTTAGGGTGTAAGGTTTAGGGGTTTAGTTTTAGTAGTCTCGAATTTAGGGATTGTAAATAAAATTTAGGGTTTACAGGTTAAAAACCTAAATTCTCAACATATATCCTAAAACCTAACCTCTAAACCCTAAATCCTAAACCCTAAATTCCAATTATTACCCATAAATTCTAAACCCCTACACCCTAAACTAAGTACCTAAACCCTAAAATTAAGGCGCTTGTAGAAACTAAAAGTTTCCACTACCAGTGTATGGGATATAAATCCTTTTATTTATGTGTTAATATTTGATAGTGGAAAACTTTTTTTCTCCACAAGCATGCCTAATTTAACTCTAAAAACTAAAATCTAAATCTCTAATCCTAAAATCTAAACCCCTAACCCTTAAACCATAAACCCTAGTCATATAAACCTTAAATTCTAACCCTACAACCTAAACTCCTAAATCATGAATTGAACTCACTTGTGAAAAACAAGTTTTCCACCGGCTGCATGAAACATTTTCTCTTTTTTTAATTCAATTACTAATTACTTATTCTTATTCTATACAACACTTCAAAACTCGCAAACAATTATTTAGAATGTTTATTTTCACATGAATTAGGAAAATCGAAGTTAATAGAAATTATTTCAAAAGATGAGCTCCAGTTCTCAGAAAACAAAAGTCAAAATCCCCGAGTCATATTTTATTTTCAGAATCAAAAGGCAAACCCCAGAATGAAAACTGAATCCTTTTCCCAAGTCATATTCCACGGTATCCAAATTCTTTCAAGGGAAATGAGGTGAGAGACATGAGATGGTATGCTAACCTTTACTCTTTGGCGATACGCCTGATCAATTTGCCTTTTTCTCTCATTCCGATCAGTAACAGATAAATTAGACTGGCTTTTACTCAAAACTCTGGCACTAGAAGTGTTAGGAGATTGCGATGTCTGGACTGTGCTTCCACTAGTCTGGTTTAGGGTAACCCCACTGCTTGCTCCGAGGTGATTTTGAGGGTAAATTGAAGGTGCTTGATTACATCCTTGTAGCTGAAAAAAAAAGTTTAAACTCAAACCAAATTTGAAATACAAACTGGAATCTATTTAACCTATCAAATCACTGCAATTTCCGTATTCTATATATTTAGAAATTAAACCACGGCAATAAATCGCCAAGGTATCTTGATTTGTTATCAGAAAAGTTGAAGATTATTAAGTCAACGAAACGATCTAAAACATAAAAGAGAAGAAAAGAAAATCTTACATTTGCTTCAACGGGATTAGATGAGTCGGAAAGGAACTGGTTCCAGAATGGATCCATGGATCTTATCGTTTCAGCAAAAATAGAATAAGGAGAAATCGAAACACGAAGTGGCGTATTTAAAGTGAGAGAGTGGTGAATCGCGACATCGCCGTGCGTTGTGTAGATGGCCTCGTTGATTTAGCAATATATTGTGCAGATAGAGTCGAGTCGCGCGATTTTCTTTCGTGCGTTTGACTTGGTAAGCGAAGAAATTTCTGGAGACTTACATTCAACTCATTGGCGGTCGGTGGGTGCAATCTTAAAAATTCTTTTTTTTTTTCACAACTCCAAATTCACAAATGGCTTAACTACAAAACAAGTGCCCAAACTATGTCATATTTTTGTAATAGGTGCTTAAGTATTTTTGGCTAAAATAGATGTTAAGAGTTTTATTTTTGACTGAAATAGGTGCCTAAAATATTTTGTTGGCTGAAATGGGTCCTAAAGTTTTTATTTTTTGTTGAAATAGGTGTCAAGGAACCTATTGCAATAATGAGACATGATTTAGACACTTATTTTGTAGTTAAACTTTCACAAATCTATAAAATTATCTTTTTACCATCGTTGAATCAACTCCCACCATCTACTTCATGTCATTAGGGGGCGTTCAAAATCAGCTCAATGGTATTTAGAGGCTCAACAAGTCCAATGTCATTACCATACTATTATTATGTTTCTTCCTATCTTCCATTTTTTAACTTGCATTATGAGTTTATTGGGCCACTGAGTACCTATTGGGTCGATTTTAAACACATCTACGATCCTACTACTACTAAATGTCCCACTTTTATCGTCACAAATAGGGGGAGGTTTGTTGTGCGACAACTTAAAATGTGGCTACTATACGACGGCACCTGTTTTCTTAGTTACAGGTTATCAACTAATTCAAACAGGTTTTGGTTAACAATTTCAGTTTGCTAATGAGATGTTTTACTCCTAATTTGTTTTTTCTAACATTTTAGGTGCCGAGTTAATTGTTTCCCTTGAACTTAGAAAGTGAAATATGTTCGTAATATTTTAGGTTCCCTAACCACTGAAACTGTTTTTTTGGAAACATTTTAGGTGGCAGATGAAATATTTCACTCAACTTAAAAAGTTCAATATCTCGGTAATAATTTCGAGAAAAAAGGCCAAACTGAATGTAGATAACATTTTAGGTGTCAATCCTGAAACTGTATTTCATTAACATTTTAGAGTCAAACTAAATGTAGGTAACATTTTATGTGCTAACCCCGAAACTAAATTTCATTAACATTTTAGAGTCAAACTGAATGTACGTAATATTTTAGGTGTCGACCCCAAAACTGGATTTCATTAACACTTTAGGGTTTAAACCTCAAACTAATTTCTGGCAACATTTTGGATTCAGAACGCAAAACTGATTTTCAGTAACATTATAAGTCATGAACCCCAAACTCATAATCAGTAAAATTTTAAGTAACGAGCCCCAAACTAAATTTCGATAACATTCTATGCGTCCAATTTAAAACTCGTTTTGGGTAACATTTTAGGTGTCGAACCCTAAACTAAATTTCATTAATATTTTAGGTGTCAAACCCCAAACTATATTTCATTAACATTTTAGGTGCCGAACACCAAATGAATATCTATAACATTTTATGTGTCGAACCCGAAACTATTTATCTATAACATTTTAGGTGTCGAACCCGAAACTGGTTATCAGTAACATTTTAGGTGTCGAATCCTAAACTGATTATCAGTAATATTATACGTGCCGAACCCTAATATTACCCTTACCCTTACAAATCTTCTGTAAATACTTCTACACTTGGTATATTTTGCAGAAGAATTTCTTATTTAAAATTATGGCAAGATTTTCTGCAATCGTTTTCTTTTTAAGAACATACCTCTTCACTTCATTCAACAGTAATATTAAGAAAGATGATTTGTTTGAGTTGATTTCCACGGAGGTTAGCAAATCAACAAGGAAGAAAATGTTTTTATTGGAAGCCAAAATCCCTGTTGATGAGCCCGACCCTGAAGCGCATTACATGCTAAAGATATGTAATGCAAGCGACCTTCGAAAGATGTTTAGGAGATACAACCTTGTGGGGGATACCAACATCGAGTTGTTTGTAAATTTTGATGAAGGTGTTAGTTCATCAAGAATCCCATGAGGTTTTCCCCTTCCGCAGATGAATACGCTATTTCTATACGTAATTTCAGGAGACGATATGAGAAAGAACAAATAATTGAGAAATTGAACATCACATCTGATATATCACCAACACCCTTTCTTTCTAAGCATCCCTTTCAAAAGCACCAAACACTACATCTTGCTTGCTTTGTGCAAAACTTAAATCTGTATTGAGGTTATACTTTGCACCGAGTTCTCTACCATTCTCCCTCGACAGTACTTCATTAACATCAACACCCTCATTCTTCAGGCCCAATATAACTTCTACATCTTCAACTAATACAATAATGTGGTGTCATTCAAACTTAATAACACTTCTTCCAACATCAAAATTTTTCATCAATTCCCCACATAGTTCCCAGTGCAGAATGCGCAGTTGTATAAAAACTAAAGACCCAAAACCAATTTCATCAAAAACAGGATCAATCTCTATTGTCTTTATTTTTTTATGAAATCATACAATTATTTTTTACTACACCTTGTTTCAAAAGTTGTATATAGGAGATAACAACTTCCTATGTCAATCTCAATATAAACTATTATAATCTATCAAACAAAGATTGCCTTTATACTGTTATTACCTTCTTCGGTTGTCCTAATTTAAAGTCTTTGTATGCAGCCTTCTCCTTCTGAGTTTCATCAATGTAAGGTTGTTTGTCTTCCTTCGACATTTTTTCTCATTTCTTATCTAACTCTTTCCTAACCTACGAATGCCAAATTCAAATGAACTTAACATTTTACATATGCTATAACAAACATCATAAACCACTGAAACCTATCTCAATAGTCACTTTTTCCTCATTTTGCCTCCTCCTTATACATTCACATTTATTGTAAATCATGAAAAAAAACAAATGTATACATTCAATCATTCATTCTTAGATGCAATAAGAATACGTAAATATCAACTTACTAAAACTTTATGAAGGGATAACATGTTTTTTTGTGTACGGCCTATCACATAAAGTCAACATCTCAGACCCAGCTTCCTCACTAGCAACTTCATTACTAACTTTAACATTACCATCTTTATCAGCAATTTCATCATTACCATATTTATTGTTACCATCTTTATCAGCAAATTCCTCAGCGACAGCCACTTCTTTACCAACTTTATCATTACCATCTTTATCAGCAACTCTTTTAGCAACTTAATCAGCAACTTTATCAAAAATGGGATTCAAATTTGTAGTTGTCATCTTAAGAATTAAATCTTCATATGAATCAGTGCAGAATCAAACCTACACACTCATAAATAAGCTCAGCCTCATTACAAACAAATCTAACATTTTTAGGTTCAAAGAGATGGAAATGGTAACATTTCAAAAAAAAAAACGAAACAAGACAAAATGTTCAATTTTAACAGATTTTTTCCAACAAGAAATGTTTTCGTACTAAAATTCTGTAACACAAACCCTAGATTTCAGGGAGTGTCTAAAGAACGACAAGTTAGTATACTTAGGATTTTGCTTGTTACCTTTGCAATGGAGACGATTGTATAGGTTCAATTGTAGATCTAAATTCAGGTTTTGATCCTTCACAATGACTGAAACGTTTTTCCAAATTCAAAGAATCTCTAGATTTTTAGTGGGGAAGTAAGTTTTAACCCTAAAATGTTATCAAATAAATGATGGTTCGATTCTCAATTCTATGGAGTCAAAGGGCTTTAATCGCTACGAGTAGCAAAACGACTATGTACGTAGCGTGACCTACAAAAAAACTGGAAATATGAATCATTAAACCGATAATATTATACTCTTCTACTTTAGGTTGCGAGACGCGTTCATGAATTTCGATACATAGCGATAAGACTTAATATGTTATCTACTTCTTCCACTTTTACGGTTTCTACGTCTAATTATATGTATCCAACATACTATGCTCCAAGTTCCGGTACGAGTAATTAAGTTCCGAAAACACACTAAACAAACAAGTATTGTTGAAGGGACTTTAAACATTTCTAGTTTACACATTTTCTACGGGTTCCGGAACGTGTACAAAAGTTTCGATATTAGGAGAAAAACGTATATTGTTACGCATTAACTCTAAAATGTTACATTAACAGATGAGAGTTTCGGTCCTCGTTATCAAATTTCGAGACATCTTTTGCCAACATTAATTGTCGCAAACTTTACTAACAATTTTAGTTTATACTTTTAACTAACGGTTCCGGTGCATATCACATAATTCCGATATCAATGCGTTATTTTAACTTTTGACGTTGCAACACGAACGTTATCCCCAAAAAGTTGCGATACAATTTACTAAGTTTCTAAACTTACCGTCAACAACCTCTTCCCATTTTCATTTTTTTTTGGAAATTTAAAACTAACGGTGAAAATCAAACATTTTTACCATATAACAGCTCTAACAACCCGCCGTTTATTAGTCGTATACTAACTTGACCGTTCTTTAGACACTCCCCACAAATCGACAAATAAAGTGTTCATTGCACGTAGAATGCGAAAAAAATTGTCAGAAACGACAAACGTTTGTGTCAAATAAATTGAGGGACGGAATTAAATATTTTTGCGCTCTTGCCGTTTGTAATTTGTATACTAGCATAAGTCCAGGTTTTCATGTTTTGCATTATATAACTCAATTTAATTTTAATATTATTAAATAAATATTTATTTGATATACATGTATAAAAATTTATATACATATTGTATAAAGTTTAATTTTTTTCTAATATTTATTATTAAAGGTAAAAATTTAATTTTTTTCTAATATTTATTAATAGGGGTCTATTTTGTACAATAATTATTATTAAGAGTTTAATTTTTTCAATATTTGTTATCAAGGGTCTAAAATTTTTTCAACATTTATTATTAAGGGTCTTCTCTTAAAATTCATTTTTTCCAGTACTCTTAAAATTCATTTTCCCAATATTTGTTAGTATGGTCCAATTTTTTGCAATATTGTTATTATGAGTATACCCTTAAATTTTTTTTTTCAATTCTTGTTATTATTGGCCCAATATTTTTCGATACTTGTTATTAGGAGTCTATTGTTATATTTCATTTTATTTTCCAAAACTTGTTAGTAATGGCTTAGTTTTTAGGTTCGTACCTAGGCCACAAAAATCTCAAAAATGGGTCTGACTAAACTCATAAACGTGAAACTAAATTCATAACCCATAAAAGAAAGGCATGGACCTTAAACCCAAAAACTCTAAATTTGAAAGTCTATCATGTGTGTATTGAATAATGATCCTATTTAATAATGGAAAAATCATTCAATACACATGTTGTATCGTCTAAAGACCTCACAATCCCTAGGTTTTAAGGTCAAAGATTTAGTTTACGATTTAGACCTAAGGAGTTTAGTTATAAGATTTGGAATTAGAGGTTTATGTTAGATTGTAGTGTTTAGGGTTTATGTTTTATATTTATGTCATGAATTTAAATTGCATTTTAAAAAAGTAAACATGCACTTTTGTGTTATTTTTTTTATATAGCATGTGTATCAAAAAATTAGTCTATTAAATATTACTATAATTTCCTTTTTATGAATTGTATATTATTTTCAGCTTATTAAACAGAAAAGGGGAAAAAATATTTTTTAAAATAAGTTGAATGTTGCAAAATCTAAATCTAAGAATTATTTAGAGAGTTTAAAATTCAGAATAACGAAATTCTAGGGTTTAATGCATCCAATTGTTGTGGACGGAAACCTTGAAGCTTTAGATACCAACACAAACAAAATGGAAACTAATCGTCCAAAGAACATTAGCATGAATAATGAACTGAATCTGCCAAAAGTAGATCATTTCTCGTCATATAAAACCCTAAACAATAAACACAGAGACCACAAACACAACAACACAACCAACCATGGCTGAATCATCGTGGAGCCAAGGCAGTAACAACGTCAAGCAAACGTTTGCAAAAATGGTAGCGTAGAAATTCAGCACAAGTCATTATATCTTAACGAGAACAATGTCGATACGATCATCAAGCCACATTTATCGTTGATGCAGATTGCGATGCTCGGCGGAGGTAAAAAGATTATAATTCCGGTTACCGACGACAGAACTAAACGTTTCTTCTTTGTGAATATGATTAGTATTACTGAGGTTGTTTTTTTTTTTTTTTCTGGGTGGAAAAGGACTTGCAGAAATGATTGACAAAACATATTTATTGCAAATTTTGAAGTTTTTTTGGTTGGCACCAAGGGGTTTTGCATGTTTATCGTGAGTCTTAGTGATTAATATTTATTTTTAATTATATGATGATATGAGAATAAATGAATGATAGATATATGAATTATGTTTTTAATAAGAAAAAGATGAATAAATTATCTATATTTTAGTTTACTGCATGGTTTCCAAGTTTTAACTCGTATATCGTATTAAGTTTCCTTGTTTTCATGGGATCCAATACATTATGTATAAATACGAAATTATAAATTATCGATACGATATTGAAGATCTCGCAGATTAATTATTATATTAAAACTATATAGTAGTATTATTTTCAGGTATTCAGGGACGAAGTTAAGATACTAACTCGAGAGGATAACATAATTTACTTGAAAAGTGAGGAAGGTAATTCGTAATTATTTTATAAAAAATTTAAACTTATTATACAATCAAAGGAAAAATAAGAAAAATGGGGTGGGTGCTAAAGCCCCTCCCATAACATGGAGAAATTATTAGATGGACCCGGCTCACCACGTCACTCGTGATCACAACCAATAACACCCATCCATCTCATTTTAACTTCTAAATAACTACTCATTTCTTATTGACATGTAAGAAAGATGTGAAAATTTACTTTAAAAAAATAAAGTGGATGAATTTTATTGACTAAAATCACTAATGACGTTTATTGATGTGTAATATGCTTGTACAACGCCCGTATTTATAGGGATATAACCATAAAAAATGATGTAGAAGAAAGTGGAAGGTGAAGGGTCCTGGAAAACGAGAGTTGAATAGACATCCATACACTTAATATCATTCATAATATTCCCATTAAATGTTTATCTGTAAAATATGTATCTTGTTAAAATTTTACTTGAAACATAAATTTTAATTTCCTGCAACTTTTAAAATGATTTTTAAACTTGCAGCGCCCTGATGGCGAAGTTTAGTTTTGGAATATATACAACATTTGCATAAGAAAAAAGAATTTGATACGTCGGCCCGGCCGTGTAAATTAAAGGCGTGTAAACTTTTGTTTACACGTGCCTTTTAATTTTAGAGTTAGAGTTTTAGTTTAGGGTTTAAAGCTTATGATTTAAAATTTAAGATTGGTTTTTAGAATTTATGGTATAGTGTTTATGGTTTGATTTTTTAGGGTTAGCATTAAAAAATTAAAATTTAAGTTTTATAATGTAAATATATAAGCTTATTTAAAATTAATTTTACATAACTTGTGTATCAAAATTTTATCCTTTACATAATGAACAAATTTAATAACCAATAATACAGTAACAGACCGAAAATATTTATTAGAATAAATTAGAAATTAGACGAGACAAATACTAACGTTAAAAATTCTATTCCATTAAAAGAAAAATATTCTATCACTGGTGATAAAAGCAAAAAATTTCTAAGCGCTTTAGTTTTAAGTTTTAAAAATAGAGGGATAAAAATTTAAGACTTATATATAAAATTTGGAGATTAAGGTAATATGATTAAGAATGTAAATTTTAATTTATAAATTTTAAAGTCTATTTCTAACCCCTAAATTCTAAATCACTAAATACAAACTAAATCACTGGACCTAAACTTAAGATAATTATTAAAAAAAATATTTTCACGGTCTGTACACGGTATAATTATATTAATTTCATGGGTTTCGTAATATTAAGCCCGATAAAATTATTTCGGAAAGGTTGACCAATGGGGCTCAAAGTGTTAAACGAAGCCCGTTAAGGAACGGAGAAAGAACGCGCCATCATCAACATAAAAAAATCCAGTAGATTGACCCCCCCCCCCTCAAATTATTCAAATCAATTTTAAATTGAACTTAAAAAACAAAATTCAAATCAACTCTTAAATTGGAACATCTGGAAACGAAATTAGCAAATTCAGAACCAAATGAAAATCAGAGCAAATTGAAATTTCCGATATTCTTCTCAAGAATTTCATAGAGAAGTGTCGCATGAGGATTTTACTAAAGGCAAAATCCATAACACCAACAATAAACATAAACAGAAAAGTCGGAAACAAAGATCAAAGATTCCCCCAAAGACACAATTATATTCGAAAATTCCTAAAAACTACAAATATCCTCAAACGAGCTCACAACACCCATCCCTATTTCTGCCCAAACTCTGCCCATTTAATAACAAAAAATTTCAAGATACCCAACTGAGCTGAAAACAATAAAAAACAGAGCAGAAGATGTTGAAAGCTCTCTCCAGCACCGAAATAAAGGATCCCCTCTATTCAAATGCATCATCATCGTCATCCGGAAGAGGCTGACTGGCTGCCGCTGCAAGCTCAGCCTCATGCCTACAACAAACCAATCAATCAACTCGCATGTTAATAATCACTCCTAATCCAGGTAACAAAAAAGATAAACCAAAAAACAAGTATCGAAAGGATTATCGTACTGTTGCTGGGCAGCCAAGTCAATGTGAACTTCAGGTGGAGCAAGAGCAGGAGACTCAACAAAATGAAGATTAGGATCACTGAAATAGTCAAAACATCATTCAATATCAGGCACCAATCAAGGAATCGGCATTAAACAATACTTGCGCAACAAAAGGCAACATTATATTACCCAGCGAGCTTTCTGGCAAGGTACAAGAAAGGCTTCTCAAAATTGTAGTTGCTCTTGGCAGAAATTTCATAGTATTGCAGGTTCTTCTTCCTGTGGAATGTGACCTGCTTTGCCTTGACCTGCCTGTTCTTTACATCAACCTTGTTCCCGCAGAGAACAATAGGAATATTCTCACACACCCTGCATTGGCAAACCAAAATTGTTACATAAAGCTATTACAAACATAAACCATAAACAAGTAAAGATTGTCCATCTTAAACACACCTGCAAAGATCACGATGCCATGTAGGAACATTCTTGTATGTCAACCGGGCAGTAACATCAAACATAATAATGGCACATTGTCCATGGATGCTGCAACACGTAACAAAAAAACACAAGAAAATCACTAAACAATGCAATAAAATGATAAACAAGAATGCAATAGGTATAACATACTCATCAAAACAATAAAAGCTATAAAGGGTTGTGGCATAAACCAATTTGGTACAAACAATTAAATGTGCACCTCAAAACACTAGCAAAAAACAAGAACATCATAGAGTTTATATGACAACACCAAAAGGACATTCATCTGTATTAGACATCAACTATGCCAGATAACTCACAAATTAATGGAAAAAGTGCAGGCCATAAAATGACTTACTAGTAACCATCTCTGAGACCACCAAACTTCTCTTGTCCAGCAGTATCCCAGCAGTAAAACCGGATTTTCCCACAGTTAGTGAAGAAGTCCAATGGGTGAACCTCCACACCAATGGTTGCTGCACATTCAAAATGATAAAAAGCTTAAATACACATTTATATCAAGGCACTCAATTTGCTCAAACAGTTTACACATCAAACAGAACCAAAACCAAAACAATGTTGTTCAAACACTTACGCTCGTATTTCTTTTCAAACTCTCCGGTTAGGTGCCTCTTCACGAAAGTGGTCTTTCCTGCACACATCACATGAAGTTAAAGCAAGTCCAAAACAATGCGTCCACTTAACATAGATTTTACAACTAAATCAAAAGCTGAAGACTAAAAACATATATTTAAGAGTAAAGAAACGTATTTATATTGCAGTGTTAAAATGTATACAGATCAAAACCCACGGAAAAGAAAAAATATACATAATAATACTATATTTCACTTAATATATCTTTTAATTCAAAATCTGTAGATATTAGCATCAAAATAACAACAGTTCGACCTTCAAACAAGTAAATCGCATCGATTAAAACCTTGTAAATCGAATCTACGAGAAAATGAAAATGAAATTACCAGTTCCTCCATCGCCGACGATAACGAGCTTGAAGCTCGGATAATCAACAGTTTGCTGGTTGGGCAAAGCCTGCACAACGAATCAACAACGGAAAAGAAAAATCAAGATCCATCGGGAAACTAAAACCCTAGATTACAGTTAAGATATTGAAACAACAAAATGATAAAAAAAATGAAAATTAAGATAGAGATCGAATATTTCACCATCGATTGCTGAACAACTGAGAGGAGAAATGAAACTGCAAATCTTGCGTTTGTTTGGCGGAAGCAGAGGGATCGGAGTGCGAGTGAATTGGGAAACAGCGATAGCCAAGGGCTTTATAAGAGCGAGGGCTTTGTGGAGTCTTAAAGCTCTTTGCTCTTTGGCCCCGGCTTTAAAGTGACGCAACTCTTTGTGTCGTTGGATTAATCTCCACCATTTTGCTCCTATCATCAAATCCTCTGCACCGTTCGATCATTTCTCCATTATGCCGCGCTACTGCCTTTATTTGGATTTTGATTTTTGAAATATAATTTTTGGTATTCTAAAAAAGAGACGTATGCCATTGCCATTGCCATTGCCATTGCCATTGCCATTGCCATGGCAGCTCAAGCTTAATTTCAAAGCAAATTCAAACTTCTTTTTTATTATCCTTTTTATTATTGAGAAAAACTTCAATACACTTTTAATTTTAGGGGTTAGTGATTTAGTTTTAGTGTTTAGGAGTTTAGTTTGTAGGGTTTAAAATTTACGGGTAGTATTTAGAATTTAGGGTTTAAAGTTTGGAGTTTATTTTTTAGGGTTTATGGTTAATTTTGATTTATAGTAGAAATAGGCAAGCTTGTGTATTTTACACAAGCTTGTGTATCAAATTTAAACCCTTTATTATTTTAGATAATTGAAATAAAATTCTAAAATAAATAAATAAAGATTACACTTTTTTAATTTTTTAATAATTGATATTTAATTTATTGTTCAACTAATTTAAATATATATTACAAAGACTTATTATAAGAAACATTCAATTTATATTATGAGATCATATAGTTAATTGGGTTGATATTGCTTAATGTTTCTGATAGATCTTTGACTGAGTTTTCGGTTAACATCTCTTATATATCTAAATTTAAATGTATTTTATCATAATTGTTTTCGGTTTAGGGATTTGATAGAAATATGGTTAGTTTAAGAATTGTATGAGAACATATATTTAGGATGAATTCATGAGAATTAGATAGAAATGATAAAAGTTTGAGAATTCCAAATAAAAAAAAGTAAAAATTTCAATTACAACATAAGAACAAATGTGAGAAGTAAAAAATATGGTTAAGTGTGCTTTGAATTACAATTTTCATGTTTTTGTTAATTTTGAACATTTAATGTAATATTTTTTTTTATTAAAACTATCGTCTAATTTTGGACTACCCTTGAACGGGGAAATTGCAGTAAAAAAATCCCCAAAAATGTTGTATTGGTATTTTTATTTTTCAATTTACTGCACTTAAAATTACAATTACGTGATCTAGATGGAAAAATCCCCAAGAATGTTGTATTTTTATTATTTAAATTGATTTTATAAACATATTTTTACCTAAAATATTTTTATTTCAAACAAAATAAAATTCAAAATAAAATTATATTTTTTATTTAATAAAAAATTATTATTTTATAAAAATAAATATTAAAATTTGAAATTATACAAAATTAACAACATAATTATTCTTATCACTTAGCCTATTATGAGTGAAATTATAATTTTAAGGTTTTTTTCTTTTTTTTTTCAAATACTCCATCCGTCTCACTAAAAGTGTTTATTGTTAACTTTTTACACAGTTTTAAGAAGAAGAAAAATTGTGTAAAAAATATGATGTAAAATAAATTTTTAAAATGTTAAATTTTATTTTATTAAAAAATAAAAAAAATAAAAAAAGTATACTTTTAATAATTATTAATTTTTTAATAAAATATTTTAAGTGAAATAATTTTAAAACACAAAAAAATATATATATATTGAGCGGGGAAAGGAGTATATTATTAGCCCTAAAACAAGCTATCAAACGGTGGGCGACACCAAAGAAGAAAAGGTCAGACAAGAATTACTTTAATCTAGATCACGGCTAGGGCTAAACCAGCCATCTTCCCTTCCCGCTGAACGTATATCTCCTCCCAAACCTCTCTAAATACTCCGTTTATTCAAACTCGGCCATGGCCACCCCTTCCGATCACTCGAATTCGTAAGTCTTTTCTATAATTCTACATTTTTTTCATACATTATGTTGGCTATCTGTCGACAATCTTTCGTTTTTTTCTCTTCAAATTATCGCAATAGATTCTTAGTATTTATATTTCAATACGTATTCGCAGGGAAGTTTATAGGAGGCAAAACAAAGGCCCCCCTTTCAAGTTCCTAGTCCCTTTAGTCTATGCCCCTGTTCTCCCGTTAAGTAAGTCTAGAATCTTTCTTGTTTCTCCCTTTTTGGATGTTTTGATCTCTGGGTTCTGATTTTCAGATGTTAATCTTATATGGGTTCTTTTTCTTTCTTTCTTTTTTGCCGTTTTTCAGTTCGACTTTCTTTGAGGAAGAACCCGGTTTTAAGGGACCGGCTGTTTACTATTGTGTTGGCTGGGGCTTTTGTTCATGGTTCTTATTTAGTGTATCCTTTATTCTATAGATCTTATTTTGTTTTACTTACTATACCTGGTTGTTGCTTCTCTGTTTTCTTTTTTTTCTCTGAATCATTTGTGCTTAAATTATTGAGCTGTGTTACTGCATATTCTTTTGTGTGCTTATCTGGTTTTGACTGTTAACCAAGTATTGAGTTCTATGATGGCATGTGTATTCGTTAAATTAGTAATTGATGCGAGTCGTATAACATAATCGAATTTGCGGACATTAATGCATTGGTAAATGTTGCCCCTGGATGTTTGGCCGAGCGCTTGGTGTTTGTATCATCCAGTTTTAAATGCTTGGCTTCGACATACCATTCAATGATTTCTATATGCAACTTATTTGCAATAGGAGGTCCTTTGCTTTGAACAATACACCTGTGAGTCGTGTCTCTGCCTGATACATGATGCCGGTGTTCCCTGAGAGATAGATTCATTTGATTGTAAGGAATTGATGAATGCATATCAGCAAAATTGAGTTGTTTTTTTTTTTGGATTCCTTTTTGCATTTGAATTAAAACACATTGCATTGTTTTCTCAAATGCTTTAAATTGAAAAATGGTTGCTACTTGCTTTCCATTTCTTCTGGTTATGTTAGGTAGTCATGTTTTTGGTCGAGTCTGTAGGGGTTAGATGTGTATGAAGAGGTATTAAAAGATTATATTATTTCACTAGTACTAATGAAAATAACCACAAGTAATTTGAATGATAAGATTCATACCTTATATTTATCCTGTTTACATGCTCTGTGAGATGGAAAGTTTATTTGTAAAACTTTTTAATGTTCGGGTGGGTGGTGGGAGGAGACAGCGAGTAACTATTATGATGAGATGCCTTTTAAAATAACAAAATTCATATGATAATTCATGATTTTACAACAACCTTTTTGGCAAATCTTTTTCAATAATTCTTTTTTGGTGAAACAAAAAACTTTTGAGTGTCTTAGTGGAATTTATAAAGGCTATTTATAAGATTGGTTGTTCAATCAGAAGTCTGGGGTTGGTCTATAGTAGATTTTTGTTTTGCTCCATTGCATTTAAACCAGTTCATCCATTTCATGTCATTTCTGTTGATGGTAACATGTGTAATGTATATTCCTATTATTTTGTTCCTCTCCTTAATATTACGGAATTCAAATACCATGTTGCTGTGGTAGTCATGCTTATGTATATGTTTTTACCCTAAGTTTCTAGATCACTTCTTGTAGATATGTTCCTTGTTCTCTGCTTTATTTTCCTTAATAAGTTTTCAGGTCGGATCTATATGATGCTGAGAGCAAGTGAACATGGAGAGAGTTTGGCTTGAGGAACTGATTTTTATCCCTTTAATAATTCTTCTTCTTTTATGGCACAAAACAAGTTGAATACTGTATTCTTCTCAAATGATAATTGTATCTCGGGATTATAATTCATTTAGGTAAACAATTTCAATTTTGAAGAGAAATAAGATATGGTGAGCTGCTTCTTGTTAAACTTGTAATTGCTTTGTTGCATGATAGCATGTGTTCGATGTGCATGTCACGCATACACATTCAGGGCACTTCCATCGATACATCATTATGCATTACTGATATGCATCAATTGTTGAGTATTTATTCTGCATCTATACACGAAACTTTTGGGCGTGTCGATGCGAGGGAACGAAACGGAAAACAAGTGGCTGCATTAGTTGTGTGTTGGACCGTAGTGTTAAGTGCACCTGGCATGATTCTTTCTTTCTTTTTCAGCAGTTTTCTCTCTAGATTTTAATGTTTAGAAAATTTTGCGACTACTTGGATTTTGTTTTGTTTTTCAAGAAAACCCGTTGAAGATGTCAAAGGGGCATGCTTTTGGCAACTCTTTGTTCTTTACCTTTTCCCCTTTCCTGAGCAAATCTTTACCCATAAGAACTTCGAGTGGACAAAGAAAGAGATGCACAATTGCCACATGAAAATACATTGGAACATGATGAACCGGTCAAATTTGACCCAATCATACTTAAAAAAAAATCAAAACCCTGAACATGGCATATTCCTATTGTTGATACCTTAACGTCCTCTTACCTTGGTTAGCATATTTGGAGATTCTTATGACGGCCAATTATCAACAAAGATGGTGGGTTTGAGATCCCAAGCAAGAGAAAACAAACAAAACATTCAACATCTTCACATTGAATCCTTCAGTGGTTCCCTTTCTTTACAGTTTAAGAGCAATTCTAATATGCAAACTACGCCACCAGCACATAACGTTTCTAAATTGGATATTCAGTTATTTGTCATCGTCATCTCGGGATTCATTATTTAACAAGACAGAGAGAGAGAGGGACGTACAATTTATATTTCAACCATGAAAAAGGAGGTTCAAAATATAGCACTGAATCGCCAGTCATGGAGCAGAGTGATCCTTGAAATCGGAAGCGAGTCGGGAAGCGATAGCTGAATGGTACATAACGTCGTGAAACGACGACGTGTTGGAAGTCATCATACGGAGTTGCCTCGCCTTATCTTCCGTGAAGAGACCCGGAGGAAACCTTGCTGTCGCCGATTTTTGTCCCGCAACCGATTCCAATTCGACTTGTCTTGTTTTCTTCGGCTCGGTCTCGTTATCGGAATCAACGTAGCAGGGATCGGACGATACTCCAAACAGCGGCGCAAACCAGCTGATCGAGGAAGACGACACAGTACTCTTCCTGCGGTCGGAATCAGGTTTAAGACGAACGGGAATAGCACAGGCGTAGATTCCGGTGGCGTGAAAAATGAGAAGATGATTAGCCATCAAGAGTTATAGAGAAGGAAATTAGGGATTATTGAATTGGGCGAAATTTCAAGAGAAACTGAAAATTGAAAATGGAGGACTGGGTTTTGAAATCAACGGAGTATCACACTATAAAAGATGGGTGGGGTAACGGATAAATCGGTAACATGTGGAGGTGACTGGTTCGGTTCGCTTCGCCTTTCTCTTACCGGATGGTCCGGTCAATCTTTTGGTCTGATTCTGTGGGTCCCGGGATGGATGTGACGTTGATGGCTACCATTTGACTATTTTAACGCTCTTCATTTCTCTAAGGATTAGTAATAAGTACTGTTTAGGCCTAATCGAACCTAATTAGTTGGCCAATTGGCCCAAGGTTCAACCCCCATGTTGCTTGTGTTCAAGGCCCGGGTATTAGAGGTGAGTATTGATCGAGTTGAATGAGTCAAAAAATTTAAGTTAATGAGTTTTATTATATAATTTAAATTTAATTTAAAAAATTTAGTCAAATAAATTTTTGGAAATTGAATCGAGTGTAACTTGGGAGGGGCTCACCTAAACTCATTTTTTTTTTTGAAATTTTTTTAGTCAAATAGATTTTATGAAATTGAACCTAGTCAAGTTAAAGGACACAACAACGTGTAGCTTGGGAGGGACAAGAGCTCCTTCTATTTTTTTTTTTATATAATTGCATTTAAGATCCTTTCGGTTTAAACATTAGTAAAACAAAATTTGTGTCCATTTTAATTTTTAGATTTTAAAATTTAATAGACATTTACTCCTCTTAATGTTTGATTCTAACTCCATCTCTGGTCGAGTTGTTCAAGTTTCTATGCAAACTTAATTGTAAATATTTATAATGGTATGATACCAATTGATTCTAATTTAAACAGTTTTCTATAATCACATATGATATACATATATTTTTTATATTTTTTCATATGTGATATATATATAGACTAGAGTTGAGAAATTCGACTCAAACTTAAAAATTAATTTACTAATTACTAAAAAATTTGAGTTATTCAAGCGTATTTTATAACTCATACTTTATTTAAAAAAATTATATTAAGCGGAACTTATAAAATTATAATTCGAATTAAATTATATCAAATAAAAAATTTGATTTTTTCCCCGAGTGGAGTCCATTGCTAACCCCTACTGGACACGCCTCCAGGGAGATTTTCCGGTGCATTAACAGCACTCGCAGGTAACTAAAAACAAACGTTTCCGATCAATGTTATTAGGCCTTTCCTAAATTAGTTAAATCCTAAAGCCTTTGGTTAATTACTCCCTCTATCCCACCAATTTTATCCAGTATTAACTTTTAAAAATTTATTTTTTTTAATTTTGATCATAATTATTTTAAATACTTGAATTAATTAAATTTTATAAAATATATATCTTTAAACTACTTGATATAAGGTTTTTAAAATATATATTTTTTTATATTTTTACCAATAATACATTTAAAGTAATAAGTAGTGAAAATTTTAAAAATTTGACTTAAAAAAAATAAATACTGGACATTTTCAGTGGGACGGGTATTACATTCGTTTAAGGGACTTGACCACCCTAATATAATAAAATTATAAATACGTCCCTTTAAATTTAATATATAATAAAAATCATTATAACCCTCTAAAATAATAAAACTTGATTTAATCAATAAATTTATCCTTATACTTTATTTTTACCCCAAACAAATTGATTTGTTATTATTAAAATAAAAAAAACTTAACAAAAATTATTCTTTCCCTCAAATTCCTTATCCAAACATAAATTAATAGTTTTTTTTAAAAAATTATTAAAAAATAATAATTGTTGATAACAAATGTCTTGTTTATTAAAAAAAACTATATTATAAGAACATTGTCAATGAAATAATAATAATAATTCTACAAGCACTCTTAAGATGATAACAAATGTCTTGTTTATTAAAAAAACTATATTATAAGAACACTTGTCATTATTTTGAAAGTACTTGTAAAATTATTATTGTTTAAACTATAAACTACTACGCATAATAAAATATTATAATTACTATATTTAATTGCACCACACATCTCTGAATTGTGATTTTCATTCTAAATTGGCCCCTAAACTTTTGAACATGCCAATTTCATCCCTAAACTCTGACCTCATTCTAAATTGGTCCCCAAACTTTTGGATGTTTCAATTTTATCCCTAGATTATGATCCTCATTCTAAATTGGTCCCCTAAACTTTTGAAAGTTTCAATTTCATCATCAAATCATCGTTTATGTCGCATCATTATTACATAACACACATCAATGTTTACATGGAAATTAACAATTTTTATAACGATTTTATTAACATGAGATGTGATTAGTAGATGTTGGTTGTAACACCCTTAAAGTATACTCGTAGTACAAATACACTTTAAGGATGTCACAATATTTTCTGATAGAATTCAAGACTCGTAAATTTCTTTGCTTTTTTATTTAAACACATTCATTTGACACCAAACTAGTATGAAAATTTTAAACCTTTTTCGGTATCAATGAACATGTAACATATGTACAGTTAGCTAGTTTCGACCCTGAATTAATTTATAAAACATATTAATCAGTTATTAAACTAAAAATATAACTCAAGGTGTAAACTAGGTACACTTTCCTATACCCCTTTTTTAATTCAAAACCATTACACGATAACCGATAAATAAAAAATTTAATCGATTAAACTCATTTGCCGGAATTTCACATACTTTCTAACAGTTTTTATTACCATGATTTAATATCCATACTGCTCAAACTAATTTCTCACATTACTATTTCTTCATCTTATTTTTATCAAGTTAAGATCATTATTAAGGTTGATTATTAAAGCTGACTTTTAGTCTAATCATGGCTTCACAAAATACTAAGTATGAGAGATACATGCCCACTAGAAAATATCATAAAGTAGAATGTCTTACTGATGTTTGATAGATTGCAGCTTGATCAGCATGTCTGACTCCTCTTCAAATATGCTTCCAGACAACCTACGTGTGAAACATACACACGGTAAGTATTCACTTAGTGAGGCAAAAATTTTATAAAATTATCAAATAACTAAAAATCGTGTAATTACATGACTTAATTTTATGTATGAATTAACTTAAATTGATTGACAAATTATGCTATTCTAGGTGCAACATCATTACTTGTCATAAATCAGTACACCTTTCATAACATACTATGATTAGTTTCAATTAACGTGCCAAATCATACTTTGACATAATTCTAATTCTTTACTTAGAAGAGTAAACAAAGATATACAAACAATATTTGAGCTTAACATAATCAACGAAGTACAAATATCATAAAAAATGCAGAAAATACAAAAGTACAGAGAACCTGTTATTTCTCGTACTTAATACCAAACCTCTGTTGAAATGTGCCATGAACTGAATTGTCAAGTCTATTAACTTGACTACATGTATTTTCATTAACTTTTCAAAACTGCCCAAAGTATACTATATGAGATCAAGGCATGCGAGTCATCTGAAATAAGACATCGTAGTGCCTAACTTGAACATAATATATGAGTACGTACTCGAGGGCTCTCTTTGCTCATCATAAAAGCACCTTGTTAGTGCCATTAGAACTATGGGCTTGGATCCCCAGGGTGCACACCAAGGGCTTGGGTCCCTAAGGTGGAAGTGACATCGTAGTAGTTACGAAACATACTTGTATCATACATGAGATGCAGCTGCTAAAACTCTATGGATATCCAACTATACCAAAGACTCTCATGTTGTAATACTTGGGCATTCAGCTATCATATCTTGTTCAAAATGATCATATCAAATATCATGGCATGCTCAGAATAATCATAGCAGGTATATTCAATCATCATTATTGGGCAGTCCGTACCCCATATTACATCAGGTGTAACAAATTATATAAATACAATAGCTTTCATCATGTTTCATGATAGTTACCAAATCAATGACTAGGTACCAATCAGGTCATACTATTTCTTTACCTTGAGTAATATAGCATATCAAGTTTATTTTATCTTTTACAGACATTTTATTACCAGATTTAACATATACATGTGATATGATTTTTAAGGGTTGACTCGTCACAAGTCTTCCCTTCTATTAACTTAATATACATATATTGCACTCACCTGGGCTATTTGATAGAATGTCTCACTAAACACTAGTTCAATCATTTTCTTTTCTTTTCTTACTTGTACCTCGAACTTCCTTCAATTTAGAATTAACTTGATAAACCACATGGATACAATAAGACATTTATTATATTCAAATCTAACAATACTTTAAACATATTATCTAATATAATCATTCGAATATAAAATATCTAAATATTTTCCTTTCTTCCTTGTACTTGCTAAATATTTATCATAATCATTGGTGACTAACTTAAACTTCAAACAATTATTCCAAACTCTTTAAACTAACATTTAGATACAAAAATGTATCAAATTCCATTTTCTGGCAGCTTGTGCTACATTCGGGGAAATACTTCTACAGGGCAGAATAAGTACCAGATCTTATTTCCTTTATATAGTAAAAACTAGATTTGATAACGAATCAAACGGTATAAGCCACATAAATTAATAAAATCTACAAAAAATATAAAAAAAATCACTGAATTAACGTCACAGACTATCCAAGCAGAAAACTGCTCTATAATTTTTCTGACATTCATTCGAATAAAAATTCATATATTTTAACATGGAACTCGGAATCAGTTTCCGTTTGTTGGAAACGAAACTAGACTGACGTACCTTTATATCGGTATAAAATTCACCATCTAACCATTTTTATAGAATTTATGGTGAATTTCTAAACTTACTGCCATGATTTAAATTCAACCTAACTTCCCATAATTAGTTTCTAAATTTACCACAACTTATCCTTATTTCTTTACTTGTCAATTTAGTCCTATAATTTTACTTCAAATGACTAAATGAAGCTTGTATTCATAAGTTCTCTTTACATCTTTCATCAAAAACTACATTGTTGGATTGGTCCCTAAACTTTCATACTTGGCCGAATTAGTCATTCAAGTAATTAAGCTACTATTCCCTTCCTTTATTCAATTCAAGTAATTAAATCAATAATCTAACTTAAGTACTCATAAATTTTCAATATCACACTTCAATCCCTAAACTACTTCACGTTTGTCGTTTTGGTCCTTCTATCATTCAAGAACTTTATTTTGATCAAAACATCAAAATTAAACTTGTACAATATCAAACTCTTAATTCCAATTACTTAAATTAATTTTCCAACATAGTATTCAACAAATACAATCTCAACAATCAAATCATTAAACTTTACAAAGTTGACATTTTGGTCCCTATTACAATCTAATTAGGGATTTTTTTCCAATCACCTTAAAACAACACATAGAACCATTTATCCTTCAATCATGTTCTAAAATTCCATACCCTAGCATAAACCCTAATTTTCAAATTTTAGGGTTTTTGCATCTAGACATGAAATTAATTCAAATCAAAACTTGTAAATATCATTTCTATACTTGATTCAACTAAATCAAGCCTTAATTCAAACAAATCCATAAACCCTAAATTTTCCCTCTCATCAAACCATGAACACTTCTTCATAGTACCATGTAAAATTACTACCAAATGAAAGAGAATTGAACAAGGATTAATTTTTCCTTCATGAACTAACCTTGATTCTTGCTTGAAATGCTTTAAATTTGAACTTGATTTTTTTTCTCCTAAAATCCTCACGGTAGTAACACCCAAAGAAACCTATCCTTTCTTATTTATTTTGGCTTTTTAATTATGCCAAATGTCTTATTTCCCACCTTTTTAATTTAAAATATCTCTTACATAGCAAAATGACCATTTTACCCTTATAATCCAAGGCTCCAAATTAATATTAATTCTTGAGATCAAAAATTACTAAAATGACCATACCAATTTCAAAATATTTCAAAATTGCCATTCTTGCCAAATGACCAATTTGCCCTCCAACTAGTCTTTATTTACTAATTTGTTTCAAAATTCTCATTCCATTACAATCTAACTAAATTAGTTCCTTCCCGACCGGTCACTATTCCATAAATATTATTTTATGATTTTCTATGGCTTATGGAACAACCTCTGAAATTTCAATTCAATCTGATTTCCCGATATTCACAAAACACTTCTACTATGATTTTACCTTTACCGAGCTATCAGATTTATTCTGAAAATTCTATATTTTCATATTCGGAAAATTAATACTATTATGTCTTAAAACTTCCTTTCCTAAGGACTTAGACTGAATTTTCCTAACTCAGTCTATTATTCCGATAATTATCGAAAATCCTCATCGAGTAAAATTTCTCTTAGAAATCCTTTATCGAAAATCCATATGAATATTCTCTACTCTTACCGAGTCCAAAATATCAATCAAAAACACTTTTATGGGACATTCAAGAAGGTCACTCATCCTAGTGTTTCCCTAGTCTGAGCACACTTAATAATTTTATTCGATCCAAATTCGATACCTTATACTGCATTTTCATTCCCGGGACCTATATCAGATTTTACTCACTAACCGAATTTATCCATCTACAAGATAAAATTAGTTATTGAGAAAATCCTTTATTATGGATTTAAACTTTTCCTTTCTTTATGATTTAGCAACCAACTTTTGAAAATTGTCATTTTAGTCACTAAACTTTAACCTTCAATTCACATTCCAATTTTATCGGATTTCAACCAATTTTTTCATGTACCCTAGTCTACTTATCATCTAGCTCATGATACCTTTAAACCTCAGAAATTCCTTTTCTAAAGCTCCTAATTAAAGAAATCCCAACTTTTCCATTTTTGTCATTTTAGTCACTAAGTTAGCTTTTAAGCTGCTAACTTAGTACCAAATGACCTTAATACTCTTTAACGAAATTTTGGGTGTTATATTGGTAATTTGGGGGTGGAGCTAGAATCTTCAAAAGTTTAGGGACCAATTTAGAATGAGAGTCATAGTTTGGGGATGAAAATAAAATATTCAAAAGTTTGGGGACCAATTTAAAATAAAGATAATAGTTTGAAGATGAAATTGAAATATTCAAAAGTTTAAGGACCATTTTATAATAAAACTCATAATTTAAGAACGTGTGATGCAATTAACTCTAATTACTAATACTATATAAGTATATAACAATTAATTAATCATAAAAGAATACCTGAAGATCTTATTAACCAACCGGCTTTCCTTATATTCATAAAGTATAAATGAATGAATGAATAATTAATTATTCCATTCATGTATTTTTTAACAATTATATCTGAAATTTTATTAAACACCATAAAAGATATTACATACAATGCATCAAAAAGAGAGAAAAAAAGGACTAGTCCACTAAAATTCTCATACAAAAGTGAAAAAAAAATGAACCCTTCCATGGAGATTAATATACCATCAAAATTCAGAAACCTTCATGAATCTCTTTATCTCTAGCCAAATAAGACACTTTATGAGATGAAAAGAAATTGGTGAGCGAACCAAATTATCAGACAGATTGCTCTGCTACATGGTTCTGATTACATCAACTAACAAACCATCAAACGAGTAAGGATTAATCTTTTCTATGACCACCGACAAAATCAAATCAGAAAGCCAACGCCATGAGGATCTCTATACAAGCACTAAACGACTGCTAAGGTATGCTGAAATTGTGCCAAATGACAGCTGAAACGAACCACAAAAGCCGATGAAATAAACCATAAAAGCCAATGAAAAGTGTGTCACAAAGGCAAAGAAAACACGTACCACAAGAGCAGAATTTTTTATTAAAATTAAGAAAATAAAACATGAAAGAACAAAAAATAAATAAAAACCGATGATCAACAATTAATACTAAAATTGGTTACGTTACCATTACTAAGGCTAGTTGCTGTCACCAATTAAACAAAAAAAAACTTGCTGCGGCTATAGTCCATTAATGTGTTTACTAATACACGTCAATGATTTTTTTTAATTAATACATGAATTTCCATAAATTATATATACGTTGACTTTGTTTCCATTAATATAATTATTCTTAAATAAACGTCCATCATTCATTATATATATATATATATGCATTCGTTGAATGAGGTTTAGAATTTACGATTGTTTGAACTCATGCAGTAGTTTTAATAGTAAAAAATAATGTTGTTTCTTTTAAGTTATTTGAGTTCGAGCAGCATAATCTATATAATATGTATTTGTATTTTCAAAAGATTAATAGTAAAGTACATATATTCAAAGGCGGATCATTATGGAAGCCAGTGGGGCCACGGCCCCTAAAGGTTAAAATTTTATATTTAGCTCTTTAACAATTTTAAAAATTTTAATTTGAATCCTTCAAAAAATTTAAAATTTATTATATATTACAAAATTTTTAAATAATTTTAATTAGGCCCCCCCTAAAATTTTTAAAAATCTTGATAAGTCTAAACATTTTTTATTGAAAATTTTAGTTAAACCCCTACATTTTTTAGGAAGATTTTAAACTAAACACTTCAAAATCTTCGAAAAAAATTAGTTTAAGCTTTCAAAACTTTTAAAAATTTTAAATAACCCCCTTCAAAGTGAGCTGTCAAAATCTGCCCCTACATATACTACCATATAATTACATCAAAATATTCAAAAATAAAATTATAGTTGTTTCCTTCAATTGCATTGTTTATAAACTTTGTTAATATTAAAATTTAATGATTTTATTTAAAATCTAGAGCTTAAAATTTTAAAGTTTAGAATTTAAAATTTAGAATAAATAATTATATAAAATGAGATATACACAATCTATATATAAAAAATAACTATTAATCCAAAGGAAAATTCTACAACGTGCGTCGAACACCGCTGAATATCATTAAATTAATTAATAAACATTAAAAATATCAATGACTCAATAAACAATTAATAATTATTTAAAATAAAAATTTACATTCAATAATTGTTTCATATTTTTATTTTGTAGTGTTTTAGGATTAAAATATTAGTATCAAAATTCAAATCCCCATCCATCACAAATCCTAGCATCAACCCTAATATTTTTTCTTCTTTTCGTCGTTGCGGCCACTGTCGCCGTCACCGATGTCGTTGACCATGCTTTACCTACAAACTTGCAGGTAACCCTTTACCGATGTCGTTCATCCAATTCCAACATTGATTATGTGGTTGCATCCCTCGCGTGTTGCTCCTCCTCTGGATTCAACTGCGTGTCGTCGTGTTGCCAGATCTATTTGCATCGCCGTCGCTCAGTCCAGGTCGCTGTGTTGCTATGTCGTGCTTCTCCTTTACTGGTTTCAACCACGAAAAGGTAAATAATTTTTTAATATTTTCCCCTGCCGTTTATGGCCTTCACTGTCGTCCCCTGCCTTTTCTCGACCAACCAAAACTCCAATGTCGGCGACCCCAATACCAACATCAAATTCATCCAAAACCCTAATTCCCAAATTCTAATTTTAAAATTTCTCAAATTAGAACTCTAATTTGAAATTTTCCCAAATTTAGAACCTAATTTTAAAATCCCCTAAATTCATAACACTAATTCTAAAATTTAGCAAATTAGGAACCTAATTCAAGATTTTACCAAATTAAAAACCCTAATTACAAAATAGATCATTATCTGAATCCCTAATTAGTTGATTGGATCCTATAAATAGGTTACATAGTTGAATCTGAACTGTTTTAGTGGAATTTGGAATGGTATTTAAGTAAAAGAGTTTAATTGTGGAAATTTGTTGGAATCATATTGTATTTTAATTGTTCTACAGTGTTCTTGAAATTTCTTTTAGTTTTTAGTCTATGTATTATAGTTATGATGCAAAGATTGAATGCTTGAAACTGCATGGATTTTGAATAAAAAGGATGGAACCTAGAGTCTTTTCAATCTTAATTATGTTATATGTGATCTTTTAAATCATCATATTTTGTAGGTTGTAGTTGTTTGCTACTTGGAAGTTAATTTAACAACGCAGTTATAATTTTCCTAGCATGTTTACTTGTGAGAGATCACTCTCAAGTAACAGACGTAGTGTGATATTATTGAAAATCATGGGGATAATTTTCTGTTAATTTAACATTCTTTTCTCAACAACGTTTTGATCAATGCTATGTTTCTCATGATAGATACTATTTTTGCTTACATATGTTTCCAAATTATGCTATTTGCAGTTAAGTTATGCAGATCTTTTCATGCAGTTGAGCTTTTGTAGCTTAGGTGACAAAATAAATATATATTTAATAATATTTAGTTTTCCGTTTAACTAACAGCTGAAATCCAAATTAGGGTACCAAGATTCCCCTGTTTTCTCTTTGTGGCATGAAAATTTCCAAGCATAAGGCTTATTAGGACATCATTCATTTAATATATCTCTATATTCAGTTACGATTTCCTTACATTTGCAGAATGTGAAAGCAGTTCTTGATGATGCAATCAAGGTTGTCATCAAGCCACCGCAGAAACAGAAGGAGAAGAAGAAAAGGCCAAGTCGAGGATGTCTAATGTCGGTATTTACTTTTCTTAAATTTTTGGGTGCTTGTCATATTACCATATGATTGTCTAACATGTGAAATTTTCTTGCATGACTTGAGAAAAATTTAAAGCCATTGTGCCTAAGGGCAATTGTTGAGGTGCAATTTTTTTAGATAATTATCCTGAAAGTAGTGATTTTTAGTGCTTTTGAAATTACAGCACTTGTTAGTATGTCTCGATCTTGAGGAGTTTAGATATGATATGAAACATTTGATCTCTATGTTATCAACATTTGGCACTTAGAATTTTCGAGTTGTGTGCAGTCTAATTTCACTTTGATTAGGGATGGAAGTAGTTTCATGGATTCTATTAAATCAAATACAAGTAACAAACTTTCTAACTTACTAGTGCTTTGCTTTTGTTTTGACCTACACTGTTTAACGTAATATTAATTGAATAAAATTTACAGTCCAAAACCTATTGTATTTCTTTAATCCAGAGCTCCCAGGATTGATCATTTTTTTCATTCAATTTGCATAATTGTCTTCTGCAGAAGGAACTTTGTGCCTCGTAAATGGAACAGATTGTCTTCCTTCAAACCAAAAGCTTATACTACTGATGTGTGTCTTCGCCTAGAGATCCTTTTTAGCAAATATGATCGAGTGAGTTTGCTTCTAATACATCAGTTCTCCCTCAAACTCGCACTGTGGTTGTTTACATTTCTAATCCTACCGTCTAATTATGGTAATATATTCGCCTGCTAATTTTACTATATTGATTTCTTTCATGTATAAAGTTAAAGGCTCCGCGGATTGTTGATTCTTGTTGGTGTGCATTGAAAAGAAAAACAAAATGTGTTTCGAGTAGGAATCATGTATGTTATGTTTAGTCATTTTGTAATGCATGATTTCTTAGTCTTTTCCAATTCATCATGATGAAAGCTCTCGCTAAATTTGAACTGCGTCATCTTGGCCCCTAATTAATCAAAATATGTATTCCTTTTTAGCCAAGTGTTCTTTTTATTATTGTTCCTTTAGGTAAAAGAACAAATTGTAAGTACAGAGATTCATATTTAATTAAAGTTAGCAAGAAAAAATCGTTCAACCAAATAAGCTTTGCATTTAGGTACCAGAAAGTTAGAAACACATAGATATCGCCAAGTCATATAAAGAAGCCATGCATCGGAAAGAACCGGTTCGAGCTATAACAATGTCAGGAACTTGATTTCGAGTATCCTATCAGAGTTTCTACTGCACATCTTAATGTTCAACACATCTCTTTTTGTGCGCAATACAGAGCATTAACATACATACCATGAACGTATTAAACAAAATGGAAGCACAATTCCTGGTCTCTATAAACTAAGCCACTACAGTTCATAAATAGACACAAATCTTTGACAAATTGAGTAGCTGTTTCTCAATCCAATTGAATCAAATGCCAGCCTTAGCCTTACTTAAAAGGGTCACAAACAAACGTCCACGCACTTGCGAAATCTTAACACAATCATAGATGCGAGCCAAACTGATCTAATCTGATATTATCATAACAAAACAAAATATTGCCATTGTCTTTAACGACTAAAAATAAATATAGGCAAATGGAAATTTGATGTGAACAGGTCCATGGCTGGTCAGAAGTCCCAGAATACAGATTTAGCATGTTCAACATACCTACTTCAATCAACAAACTATTCACACTGCAAAAGAACGAATGAAATAAATTTGCCCAAACTAGTGTTCGGTTATTATCAAATCTGTAGGAATTCATATCTAAATACCAAATCTAGATATTATAGACAAAAACTTTCAACTGGACAAGAGAAAAGGGTGTGAAATCTGTGTTACTGCCTGCTATTGAATCTTAAAGATAAACCATGAAGTAGATTCTCCCATTGAGTGTTACTGCCTACTATTGAATTCATGTCTAAATACCAAATCTGTGTTTCTTTCATTTGATTCATGTGACTTAGATTTTGGGTGTTAGTGTCAGGTACGGATGTGTCCAACAAGGTCTTTTAATTATTCCAAGCTTTTTGAATATTATGAGGGTTATCCTCGTATCCGTATTAGATGTATCAAATATGTGTATTGATCACATGTACTTCAAGCAAAATGAAGAATCGAAACAACATAACTATTGATGAAAAAAGTGTTATCATCTTAAAAAAATGAGAAGTAATTCCTAAAAGGTATATATCAATGAAATCTCAATAAAAAACTAGACTTTTAGATCGTATATTAATGGGATTTCACAAATTTAATAGTATTGTCCTCACAATTTTCCAGCTAGTAGAGAAAAAAGAATTTA
Organism: Hibiscus mutabilis; assembly: GCA_019671005.1. Classification (NCBI taxonomy): domain Eukaryota; kingdom Viridiplantae; phylum Streptophyta; class Magnoliopsida; order Malvales; family Malvaceae; genus Hibiscus; species Hibiscus mutabilis. The sequence goes on along the minus strand of CM033724.1, from coordinate 880,920 downwards.
AAAATGAACGAATGAAAGGCATGTCCTAGGATCTTCCAAACACATGGGCAATCATCAACGGACAATCATCCCATGGAGTTTACATCCAGAATAGTAACCATCAAAGGCAATCCTACAAATTTCACATGTTTCATCTTGTGCATCTCATGTCCATGAAGCAATAGCATGCCATCTGTCATCAAAACCGAAATAGTTAAGAGTTAGGAAAATTTCAATAAAAAGCATAAATTTATTTTTAGCAGTTACATCGGGATGCAAGTGGTAAAGAAAGCTTACCCTATTCATAACTAAAAGATATAGGAAGAAAAATAGGTCAAGAGAAAACTACTTCTTCAAGTACAGAAAAAGTCATATTGACCACAAGCAACTCCTGACTCTTAATTTTACTTGAGGTGCCTATATCCAATATGAATTTGGGATCCTCCAAATACATGAAAAAAATAAAAGAAAAAAATTTGAACATAACTGCTTAGTGCATATACGGGAGTCCAACATTTACATGTTACACCCAAGTTCGAAGAATATAGCTACGTACCATTTAACTCACAAATGATATCAATAAAAGGAAAAGTATTACTTCTTCATGAATGAGAAACAAAATTTTAAAAGGTTGAAGGAGAACAAAAAAAAATGTTTTTTGCCATAAATTAAAGATATACTCAAAAAATAGAAATCACAAAAAGTGCTATTGTAATGAAAAAAACCCGTAGTTTTAACTATTCATTTTTCTTTAAATATTATATTTGACACATTTCTGAAACATGAGTATAAAGATACTCTCCAAGGATCCATCAAAAACTTATAAAAATAAACATATTTAATGCAGCTAAAAATATATGACAATGAGAGAGGGAGAGAAACAAAGAAAAAAGAATAAAGTGTGTCAAAGGACAATACGAAAAAAAGCCAAAATTCATTAACTTAAGCTCAAGTAACTTAAAACTCAAAAAGCAGTGTTATTTCATTCTTCCGTTTATGAAATAAATAAAAAAATTGAAAAATTTTATATCAAAGTTTGAGAATAATATAAATAAAAAACATTTCTTTTGTCTCTTAAGCTACAAAAGCATTCCTTCTATTTCTTAAAAGCATTCAAATTTGAGTGATCTCATGATATTAAAAATTGTTCTATAATATACACTATATTTTTAGTACAAATAGTGTCTATCATGAGAAACATTGCATTAATCAAAACGTTTGTTGAACAAAAAATGTTAAATTAACAGAAAAATATCCCCATGATTTTCAATAATATCACACTACGTCTGCTATTTAAGAGTGATATCTCACAAGTAAACCTGCCATGAAAATTATAATTGCGTTGTTAAACTAACTTCCAAGAAGCAAACAACTACAACCTACAAAATATGATGATTTAAAAGATCACATATAACACAATTAAGATTGAAAAGACTTTAACTTCTATCCTTTTTATTCAAAATCTAAGCAGTTTCAAGCATTCAGTCTTTGCATCATAATTATAATACATAGACTAAAAATTAAAAGAAATTTCAAGAACACTATAGAACAATTAAAATTCAATCTGATTCCAACAAATTTCCACAATTAAATTCTTCTACTTAAATACCATTCCAAATTCCACTAAAACAGTTCAGATACAACTATGAAATCTATTTACTGGATCCAAGCAACTAATTAGGGATTCGGACAATGATCTATTTTGTACTTAGGGTTTTAAATTTGGTAAAATCTTGAATTTCCTACTTTGCTAAATTTTAGAATTAGTGTTATAAATCTGGGGATTTTAAAATTAGATTCTAAATTTGGGAAAATTTCAAATTAGGGTTATAATTTGGGAAATTTTGAAATTAGAATTTGGGAATTAAGGTTTTGGATGAATTTGCTGTTGGTATTGGGTTCGCAGACATTGGAGTTTCGGTTGGTCGAGGGAAGGCGGGGGATGACAGTGAAGGCCATAAACGGCCGGTGACAGTGGGGATTGGTCGACTAAGCTCGACGACAGGGGAAAATATTTAAAAAAAAAATCTTTACTTTTCGTGGTTGAAACCAGTAAAGGAGGAGCAAGACATAGCGGCACAGCGGCCTAGACTGAGCGGCGGCGATGTAAATAGATCCGGCAAAACGGTGACACGCGGTTGAAACCAGAGGATGAGCGACGCGCGAGGGATGCAACCACACAATCAGTGTTAGAATTGGATGAATGATGTCGGTAAAGGGTTACCTGCAAGTTCGTAGGCAAAGCATGGTTAACGACGGCAGTGACGTCAGCGGCGACGACAATGGCGAAAAGAAGAAAAATTGTTTAGGGTTGATGCTAGGATTTGTGATGGACGGGGATTCGAACTTTGATACTAATATTTTAATTATAAAACAATAAAAAATAAAAAAATATGAAATAATTATTGAATACAAAATTTTATTTTAAATAATTATTAATTGTATGTTTAGTCCTTGATATTTTTAATTTTTATTAATTAATTTAATGATGTTCAACGTTAGTAGTATTCAGCAGTGTTCGACGCACGTGATAGACTATCCTAATCCAAATAATTGATTTTCTTTTTAAAGTAAGCGATACAATAGTGTTATTTAGAGCTTTTGTTGTCCGATCAAAATGGGAAAATCACGAGAATGAGCCCATTAAAAAAATGCAAATTGTCCATATATATATATATATATATAGATTATGTAAGAAAAAACAGAATTTTGTACTTGAAAGACTATCGTATTATATAAGCTTAAATGAAAAATTAGCCATTAAATTATTTTTTATTTGTTTTTAGTCTTTAAACTATTTTTAATCAAAATAAGTTTCTAAATTATCATTTTAGTCAAGATCCGTCCCTAGATATGATTTTGGGGTTAATTTTTCATTTAAACCTATTATATTCAATAAATAGATTAGGTAAAATAACGTCTCCACATCAACAATTTTTTAATTAAATGTACTTTAGAATAAATCAAATTAAGATACGTCATTAATAAATTAAATATTATTTTATAATCCAGTGTTCTATAATCTACTTATATTAATCGAAATGGTAATGAATCGTGCATCTGAACACTGTAAATCCAAAACAGAATATAGATGTTGTTTGATTACACCAACAAACTGAGTCAGAAATACAAAAAAACTTATAAATTAGTATGCATATTTAAACCATGTAAAAGGTCCAGCAGAGAGCTGCGTTTTTGAAGGAGAAGAAGGCGGGGAAGAGAGAGAGAGATAAGAGAACGGAGCTCGGAATCCATGGATTCTCTGATTAGAAACAGAGGCGTATTTCGGGTCTCAGTGTGTGGGCAAGAAGAGATAGAGCATCTCTCAAGAGACAGCAGCCATTACAGTCTAACCACCGGAATACTTCCGTCGCTCGGCGCCAGAAGCAACCGCCGGGTCAAGCTCCGGAGATTCATTGTTTCACCTTATGATCGTCGTTACAGGTTGAAAATAACAAAAGGGATCATTTCTGTTTCTCTTGTGATTCCACAACTCTTGGTTCTTCATCACCGTTTCTGCAATTTTTGCATGTTTTAGAATTCTGGGTTCTTCTTCTTTTTCCTTTTTTTTTAATTTTGTTTTTACTTAAAGGTGTCTTTTCTTGGTGGGATTATGGTAATCAATGTGTATAATAAATTCATTTTTTTTCTTTGCGGGAAAATCACGGTATTGAATCTCGTGGGCCTTGTTTTGGCAAATACGAAGTAAAAACTTGTCATTTACTTCTTGTTTACACTTTTTTTTTCTTTAGCGAGAAAAGCTAAGAAAATTTTCTGTTTACAATATTCCAGACGCCTATGATGCTGAATTCACATTAATGCCATTCTTTGGAATCTTGGGTTGCAAAAGTTTGTTTGGTTCTTCTTAGTTCTTTACTGTTATTCTTGTTGTTTTGTTGTTAATAGTAAGTATTATGTTTTTGACGTGTTGGGTACATGAAAAGGGACTAAAGAATGATTGTAATATCAAAATTTAGGGACTTGATGTGCTGAAATCTTTAGAAACTTTTGACTTGTATAGTGACTGGTGAGCCCCTGGAGATTTTATGCACTGTGTCATTTGTCCTTGTAGTTTCTGTTTTTTCTTTGGTTCGAAAAACAATCAAATGGTTTCGAAACGTTTTATGCAAATTATAAGTCCACGTTAAGAATAAATGATGACCGAAATTTATATAATTGTATTGATTCTTGCAGGATATGGGAGACTTTTCTGGTTGTTCTGGTACTCTATACCGCTTGGGTATCGCCGTTCGAATTAGGATTCATTAATAAGCCAGAGGCACCACTCTCCATTACTGATAATGTTGTGAATGGATTCTTTGCCCTGGATATTGTTCTCACCTTCTTTGTTGCATACCTGGATAAAGCTACCTATCTACTCATCGATGATCCAAAGAGGATTGCTTGGAAGTATGGCAGTTCCTGGTTGGTTTTCGACATTATATCCACGATACCATCCGAACTTGCTCAGAAGATCTCCCCTAAGCCACTACGCACTTATGGCTTATTTAATATGCTTCGCCTTTGGCGTCTACGCAGAGTTAGTGCCATGTTTTCCAGGTACTGGAGTTTCCTTTTCCCTTCGTCAGCTAAACTTTATGACTTAGTTAATTCTAAAAGTTTGTTTGTTATCTTCACTTGTTTGATTGTGACATGATTTATTGTTTTGCTTTTTCAATAGAATGGAGAAAGACAAGAACTACAACTACTTTTGGGTTCGATGTGCTAAACTTGTTTGTGTGAGTACTGCAAAAAAGAAGCTAGACAATTAGACATGATTTTTTTTCTAGTAATGCAAGATTCATGAGGCTCTGGATTGTTTTTGTAGGTTACACTTTTTGCTGTTCATTGTGCCGGATGTTTCTATTATCTTATAGCTGCACGATATCACGACCCGGGAAGAACATGGATTGGAGTATCTTTGGGAAACAATTTCCGCGAACAGAGCTTGTCGATTCAATATGTGACATCAATGTACTGGGCTATCACCACACTGACTACTGTTGGCTATGGGGATTTGCATCCTGTGAATACCAGAGAGATGTTATTTGACATTTTCTACATGCTTTTCAACCTTGGGATGACAGCATATTTGATCGGTAACATGACAAACTTGGTTGTACATGGAACCAGCCGAACGAGAAGATTTGTGAGTGACATATTATAATTTATCTACCTAATCAACTAGCTTCGAGTTATTTTTTCTTCTTTTCAATGTGTGTGTTCCAACTTTTGAGTTCCCTCAATTATGCATTTTGTTCACACCAATGTTGGATTTTCCTTTGATAATCTTTCCTTGTGTTTTTGGCTCTCAGAGGGATACTATTCAAGCTGCCACAAGTTTTGCGCAAAGAAACCAATTGCCTCCTCGCCTACAAGACCAGATGCTTGCACATTTATGTCTGAAGTTCAGGACAGATTCAGAGGGGCTGCAGCAGCAAGAGACTCTCGATTCCCTTCCTAAAGCCATCCGATCAAGCATTTCACATTATCTTTTCTACTCTCTTATGGATAAGGTGTACTTATTTCGTGGCGTTTCTAATGACTTGCTTTTTCAGCTGGTAATCCACTAGAATCATTCTTAAAAACTTTTGTAGTAAAATTCTCTTCTTTAGTTCTTTTCTGATATCTTGGTCTATCTTTTTGAATAAATGTCTAAGGTCTCAGAGATGAAAGCTGAATATTTCCCTCCAAAAGAAGACGTTATCCTGCAGAATGAAGCACCTACAGATTTCTACATCCTTGTCACCGATGCAGTGGTAAAGCCCCGTATTTTTTGATCAAAAATCTGGTTATTCTGTTGAATGAATTACGTTATCTTATCGAAACTTTTTTCTCTCAAAACGATCCCTGATGTTTTGCTTTGCTTCTCAGGATCTTTTGGTTCTCAAAAATGGAGTTGAACAGGCAAGTTGCATCACTGAAACACTATCCTTATCAATATCGACCAATAATCAATGAATGGATGCTAACTGAATCATTGTCAATGGTTTCAGGTTGTTGGAGAGGCAAAAGCAGGTGATATCTGCGGTGAGATAGGTGTACTTTGTTATCGGCAACAGCTGTTCACAGTGCGAACAAAACGACTGTGCCAACTCCTACGTCTAAACCGCACTACATTCCTTAATATTATTCAGGCCAATGTTGGTGACGGTACCATAATCATGAATAATCTCCTTCAGGTATACCTTTTGTACAATATAATCTAGTGACTAACAGTATCAATGATTGTTTCATTATAAATTTTTGTAGATAGAAAACTAAGATGAAATATGTTGCACTCTTGGAATTCTTTTTTGGGGCAGCATTTGAAAGACATGAATGATCCAATCATGGAAGGAGTCTTAATCGAGACAGAGAACATGGTAGCTCGTGGGAGAATGGATCTACCACTCAATCTTTGCTTTGCCACACTCCGAGGAGACGACTTGTTGTTGCATCAGCTATTGAATAGAGGGCTAGATCCTAATGAGTCAGACAACAATGGAAGAACAGCTCTGGTTTGTGAAATTCTTCGGCTTTTGATTTGGTCATGTCCCCGAATTATCAGGACACAGTTCTAATATTTATTTTATTTTTCTATAAAATTAGCATATAGCAGCGGCCAAAGGAAGCGAGAACTGTGTTCTTCTCTTGCTGGATTATGGTGCAGATCCTAACTGTAAAGGTATTCTCAAGTCCTTTTCATTGATTTCTGTTTTCCCTTAATCGATTCTTGCAGTCCTTAGTTCATTAGTCCTCAAGTGCCCTTGATATCATATATAAAATAGTATACTTAGGAATACACGAAAGGTAGCATTTCGGTTTCTTTCCATGCCATAATTGCTTTGTCAACTATATTACACTTTTTTATTTGTATAATTTAGATGAATGATGGTGTTATGGAGTTGACTTCTGCACATGGTAGTAGGAAAAATAATCATATAACTTGTCCAAATGAATAAACAAAATCCTGATGTCGATTGGCCTTTATTGCCCCACATTGCTTTTCCGAAACCGAAAAGCTCTTCTACTTTGAAGCTGGTTTGATCAAATAATTCCACTTTGTATTCAAGTTGGAAAAACTTTTACTTTGCTTTATTATGTCTTGTACAAATAATTTCTTTTTTTTATGAATTTATTTTTGGAGAAGAGTTATAAATGTTGGGGTTCGGACTCAAACCTATTAAATGTCACTTCTTAAGAATGACTGCAGAAACCAATCGAGCTGAGCTCCAAGCTCACCTCTTCTGGTTTTAATATTGGCCCGCAACTGTTCGATGCCATCCTCATTTTTTTAGTCAATTATTCTCCTAACATGAAGAAGTCAAATTCATATATATCATTGTTTCCTAATTTAATTGTCTTTGATAAGATGGTTGGCACCCATGTTTTGTCTAAACAATGTGCCCATAAATGTCAAACAAAATTATCGTCAAGTTTTTTGTTTTAGTTGACTTTCCTGTTTTATATTATGTCATCTTTTTATGTCTATGGATGTATGGATTCGTGTCCTTCATGCTATAAGTTTGCACATATATGTATTTGACTCGAATCTTTACGATTCTCGTTAATCATTTCACCGAGCAGCAGGAATGCTTGGAGTTATGTTTTATGTTTCAACTGATTTGTTTAGTTTTCTATACGCAGACTCGGAAGGAAGTGTCCCACTATGGGAGGCGATGGTAGGTGGCCACGATAACGTGGCCCAACTGCTGAAGGAAAACGGGGGAAACATAAATGCCGGAGATGTCGGTCACTTTGTGTGCACGGCTGCCGAGCAGAATAACTTGAATTTGCTGAAGGAAATCATTCGATACGGGGGCGATGTCACATGCCCGAGGAGCAATGGTTACACGGCTCTTCATGTTGCAGTTTGTGAAGACAACGTTGAAATAGTCAAACTCCTTTTGGAGCAAGGCGCTGACATCGATAAACCAGATGTTCATCATTGGACCCCAAGGGATTTAGCTGAGCAACAAGGACATGAAGAAATAAAGACAATATTCGAATCGAGTAAACAGATGAAACCTCCATCTACCATGTCGGTTACGGAGATACATGAACCACATTATCTTGGGAGGTTTACAAGTGAGCCAGTCATCGGGCCTGCAGCCCCGGAAACGGACGGATCCGTGGGCCAATCCCGTCCGAGGCGTAGGACTAGCAACTTCCACAACTCCTTGTTTGGAATAATGTCATCTGATCACAATATGGAGAGAGATATGCTATTGTCCATTCATCAACCGAAGAGTGTCAAGCATTCCGGTTCTAACTCCGCTAGAGTCGTCATCAGTTGCCCGGAAAAGGGTGAAACCACCGGGAAACTCGTTCTACTTCCCGGAGCTTCCAGGAGTTACTCGACATCGGTGCTAAGAAATTAGGGATCTTTGGTGCTAAAATCATGAGCAAAGGAGCTGAAATTGATGATATTGAGGTGATTAGAGATGGTGACCATCTTGTTTTCTTTAGTCATGGCCAAATGCAACAAGAGCCTAACAGACAAAGCTCCCGATACGATGGGCATTCATAGACCATTTGTGCACTTTCCTAACCCTCTTTCTTCTTCCAAATTGAAGTCGTCACAATCCATCTCTTCGGATATATGTGTCGAACATAAATATGTTCGAAAATTTTAAAATTTAGATACGAAATCCAAGAATCTTCGAAGCATGAAGGACCGAGAAGCGTTAGGGGATCGGCCATTCCCTTGAAAATTTAAAATTTGTATATAATTTAAATTTCTTTTAAGATTTTCTATTCAAGCGCCGGTCTAAATTCAATAATGTGACGAGAATCCAGTATAAGGTTATGGGATGGAGATGGATCGCTACATTGTAATATTTTAAAAATTTCAATAGAATTAACTTCTAGATATTTTAATTTTAACAATTCTTGCATTCATATTATTCATATATAAATTATTTGAGTTGGTTTAAAAATTATATGTTTGTTTTTTCCATTGATATTTAGAACAGTGTTTACTATTGATTTTATGTCCTGTATATGGCTCATTAATAATTTTATGACATGTATTATCAATTTTGTTACTGCTTTATTAATTATTATTAGGGTAAACTACAATGAATGTCAACTCAATTATGGGTAAGGTTACATTTGAATCACCCAATTATTAAAAGTTACTTTTAGGTCACTCAATTATGGGTAATATTATATTTCGGTCACCCTTCATATTAAAAAAATATATTTTAATTTGTGTATTAAATTAATTAATGATTTCAAATGAAGTACTTTAGTGTTAATGAGAGTATACAAATGATTTGGAAGAAAAAACGACTAAATTGATGTATTTTTTTAAATATGAATGATGACTTAAATGTAACTTTACCCATAATTTAGTGACTCAAATATAACCTTTAATAATTAAGTGACCTAAATATAACTTTACTCATAATTAAGTGACGTAAAAATTAAGTGACCTAAATACAACATCCTTTATAAACAACCCTGTACCAGATAGGTTATACTTGGTGTATAAACAAATTAATTAACTCCAATTTAGTATCAATTAATTAAAAGTAACAATTACAAGATGTTTGGGAAAAAATACAAACAATTAATTATAAAGTTAAATTACAATTAATCATCCCCTAAAAGTCATGCATAGAGGTGTTAATTGAGTTGAGCAACTCGAGTTCAATTCGGTCGACGCTCTATTTGAGTTGACTTGACTCAAATTTGAGTTTAAGTTCGACTTAAGATCTTAACGAGTCGAGTTTTGTAATGTCGAGTCTCGATAAGTTTGCGAGCAGGTCGCTAATTTTTTTTATAATATATTAGTTTGGTGTATTTGTGAATTATTACACTAGAGTTTAGATTTTTAGACTTGCTTCACACACTGTTTTATATTTTTTTGTTAATTTATGTTTATATTAAGCTCTATATAGTATTATTAAATTTTACATATATTAAAAAAATAAGATAAAAAATGAACTTAATGAACATCTAGTCGAGCAACGAATTTTTTAATGATTACAGATTAAATAATTTTTTTATCAATTTTTCGTATATCGAACATGAGTGAAACAATTTTTACGTTGAATTAAGCACGGCTCTACTCGTGATCCACTCGCTCAATAAGCACCCATGCATTCTATCCAATGTCATTAGTGACAACCGATCATTTGCATTGGTGGCTCAAGCAGTCCTTTGCTGCTGCTGCTGCACAATCAACAAGGAATAATTCCCAATAAAGTCCGGAGACGAAAGCAAGTCTCCGATAACCCCAATCTCTTGAAATTCACACCATTCCTGCAGACCTGTCGTCTGAGGATCATCACTGTTGTACCGCCGCCCGACGATGATAAGCTGGTAGTTTCCCACGACGGATCGGAGAAATGTCGAAGTCTCCGGTCCATCATTCACCTGTTCCTCAATGTACGAGTCTACACTTCCTTTGATATAGCTCAACATCTCGTTGTCGAGCGTTCGGTCGTCACTGTCGGCCAGGATCATGCCTAAGTTGTCCGCAGCTTTGAGGTGGATTACGGTGAGCGTGACGCTTTCGTCTTGCGAAATGCGTTTGCCGAGCGCTATGGCTTCCCAGTCGTCTCGGCCGCCTAGGAAGATCACGGCGATGTTGAAGGTTGGGGAGTTGTTCGACGATGATAATGTGTCTCTGAGATTGGAGCTTCTCAGATTGCGGCGTCCTTCGACGAGGATCCCGACCGAGCAGGGTGCTTTTTCGAGTATGTCGAAGTTTAGGCATCGTACGGTTTCGTCTTCCGATTCGATGCTACCGTCGGTGTACCACCTACGGTGGAACGGGAGTATTATGAAGGACGTGGAACAGTTCATGGCCAGGTTGCATATGTCCTCGTACATTGAATGTGGTGGGGAGACCGCGGTGAAAACGTTAACCGATACGGCTTCCGAATTGTCCCGTTCGAACTGTTTGAATGCGACGACGACGTTTTCGGAGTAGGATCGGTTCGACCTGGTCTTTTTATGGTTTCGGTGAGCGATGAAAAGCGGTGTGGCTCGTCCCCTGAGCTTGACAAGGTGAAGGACGTCCATTTGAATGGGGCACTCTTTGGTCGGACAAGAGGCCTTCAGTAGGTTGATAATGGAATTGACATTAGCCGGCACGTGAATGCAACCGATCATTCGCAGCTCGTGGTCGAGCTTCGAACTAGCGACGGTCCGTTTCTGAAAGCATAGATACTTCCTAGACGGATCATAAAGCCGTTTCACGAATACCGGCACGATGCTTGCTACCAAAACGATGAGGATCGTCATGTAAGAGAATGTGTCCTCGGATATACTCTGCATTTGATCAAGTGAATCAAACAGTAAAAAACATTAGATATCTCGTTTTATGTTTTATTATTGTCCAATACACGTCTGTGCACGTGCTTGTGTGCCGACACGATCGGAAAGATTTACGAGGAATACGTACTCTGTTGTCGTGCATGATGCTGTAGGAACCGATCTCGACGATGCCTTTCGATACCATTATAAATGCAAGTGCCAAACAATCCCTTGTGGGCATCTTGAATAGCCAGGGCAACACAAAAGAGACCCCAAATTTGGTGACAAGTGCTACTACAGCTCCAATTGCTTGATGATCTGCAAACTCGTTAGAGTTTTTCAAGTACGACAGATTGAATCTCAGGCCGCATGTTGCAGCGAATACAGGCAGAAACAATCCCAAAACAAACGGTTCCAGCTTCTCGATCAGGGCCGACCCCAAAGGCGGTCCATCCGGGACAGCCATGCCTAGAATAAATGGACCATAAAGAATATGTAGATGAAATAGTTCGGTGAACCTAGGTGACACCATGAATGCCAAGACGACGAGATAAAAGCATGCTTCTTTTATCCGGCCGGCCTCGGGCGTGCATTTCACTATCCACTTCATCCCCGGTCTCAACACGAACATCACGATTAATATAAAGAGCACAGCCAGTCCGATATGGATAAGGACCCTTTCCCTTCCCTGTTCAAGTCCTGTTTTCACCAGTATGCTAAACATCGTAAGGCCTACAGTCACAAGGTCGCCTATAAGTGCCGCCGACAATCCAATCCTACCAAGTTCCGAATTCAGTATCTTCAGCTCATCGAGAAGGCAATGTATGACCGGGAACGAAGTCCCGGCGTACGATACCGCGAGAAAGAGACTCTTGTTCTTAAACACATTGCCTCCGGGGTGAAGCAACTTAACCGTTGCCAAACAAAACATCATCGGCACCACAACCGTAAGGAAACCGATAAAGACCGCCTTCTTCCCAGACCTGCTCGACAAGCTGAGGTCCATCTTCACACCACTTAAAAACATGAAGAACACGAATCCAAAGGCTCCGACTGTCCCCAGAACCGCAACACTATCCTCTGATACATTAATCAAAGAATCCTGATCTCTGAAAACCATAGGAGTGAGCATTATCCCTGCCTGCATTACAAAAAGGTGTTCTTATTACATCAGAATTTCCTCAAGATTAGAACAATAAACCGAATGTTCGATTCGAAAACATGTACTTACAAGAACCTGGGAGATGAACACAGGCAGTCCTAGTTTTTTGAGCAGGCCATGAAATGATTGCGTGAGAACAAAGATAACAACCATCTGCAGATGCAGCCTTATCCCGGCATAGTCCATGAGCTTGTCATGGTTATCTTTTGTGAAGAGCATTGTCGTCAAGCCGGGAGAGGTGACTTTGGGAGGGAATTTAAGACAGATCTCTTCGGACACTTTCGTCCCGTCCATTCCGGTCGAGTAGGAGCTTGAACTGCCGATTGCCATGGCGTCTTGCTGGCTAAGGCTACAAGGATATGTTGATCGGAATGGTGAAGGATTGTGTTTTATTTGTGGGGATTTTGAAGAAGGAGAAATGGAATTATGTAGAACATCATGTAACAGCTTCAAGTTTGTGGTTTTTTCAGTTTTAGGATTCTTGGTTTTGAAGCAGAACAAATGGTTAATCCTGTTTTTCCAATTATTCGTTCCACCTAACTCAACTTCCTCGGAAATTTTCAGTTATAAACTAACTTATAAGTTATCTATGGAAACAACATAAGTAAATAACAATGTGTAAATAAAATCGAATAAAAATCGTCTGCTCTTTTTGGTGCCCCTATTTATACCCCACACTAAAATTAGATTAAGAGTTTAGGGTTTAATATTTGGTGTTTATGGTTAGGGTTTAGAGTTAAAATTTAGCGAATTTGAGGTTTTTGGGTGTAAAGTGTAGGAGTATAAAAAAATTATACTGTTTAGGGTTTTTTTAGTGTGGAAGCAGCACTCAGGGGTCTGTTGGAGATCATCAAAAGTCTATTGGAGTTGTGGATCGAGAGATCATGTTAGACGTGATTGTCAGTAGATGGGACGAGTTGGTTCGGCTCCTGCGCCTGTTGCAAATAATGTTTGTTGGAGTTGTGGGTTTGGGGATCACATGAGGCGTGATTGCCCGATTTTAGCTAGAGGTGTACGGGCACCTACACCTTCTATTGCACCACCGAGAGGTCGTGGGCGCGGTCGAAGTAATTTCCAACGGAAGGAGGATGGATAGGGGACTGTAGCGCATACAGTGGCGGTTCAACCTGAGGGTGGTGGACCAGTGAGGATCTATGCGCATCGTGTATCGGTACCTGCTACCACCAAATGTAATCTCCTTAGTCCGGCCTAGCCGAAACTGAACTAAAAAGATCACATTAAGTTTCCTAAAGCAAACCCGAGCTAAACCTAAATCGGTCCTTTTTTTTATCTCGTCTAAATGCTTCGATTAGTTCCCTATGGTAAACATGCTTCAACGAAAACATCACATTGAAATCAAATTTTAAAACAAGGTTCAACTGCTCAAAAACGCAATTAGGGACCAAAAAGTAATTTTCACAAATTACAGGGTCATCGTTAAGATGTAGGTTACCAATCCTTGATTAGTCCAATTCCATGCTCACAGGTTAAATTCCAACTCAAAATAATCATTCTAACTCATTCAGTTACATACACAACATTCAGTGACTAAATTACAAGATTTCCAAACATCAGCAACCTGACCAGTACAAAATTAACAGGGCGTACCGATACGGGCAAGGTCGTATCAATATGGATCAACTACCATAACGACTACCTGTACTGATACACGAACACTCCGTATTGATACGGTGTGTTGACCCACCCGTACCGATACGACCTTGACCTCGTACCGATTCTCCTTGTATTTTCTTAAAACTCGAATTTCAGTGACCAATTCCCGTACCGATACGGTTCCCCGCGTATCGATACAGTTCTCCAAAAATGAAGGGGCGTACCGATACTCAAACTCATTTACCGAAATCAGTGTTAAAATTCCTCAAGGCGTTCCGATACGGTGACTATACGTACCGATACCTTATGTTAAATTTCGATAAATTGAGCCTTTCTAGACCTTACGAATAATAATTTCTCTAGCAAACCTTCATCCCCAGAAACAAGTTTTATCTTATCTTTGACAAACGGTAAACCCCTCATTTTATTAAATTAATAGAGTTTGGAATAAATTGATAGAAATGTATAAATTTTTGTAACTAAAATTATAATTATCCCAATTAAAAATAAATCACGTCATTATCTCCGTTTGTTTTTAAGGTCGGATACAAAAAGAAATCTTAATGTTGAATACCATTTTACAAAAAATAAGTGGTACTAAAATAGGAACGCGAGAATAGATGAGGTACTAAATATATAGTTATCCCTAAAAACAATGGCCAAAGTCAATAAAAACTTAATAAGAATAAGCCATTTGATTTTGATCATACGCGGAGAGATGATGATCAGATCAACACGAAAGACTGTCGTACAAAATCGCAGAAGCTTCCAAATGGCAAGAAACACACACGAAAGTGCAAACTATAAGAAACCAAAGCTCCATTTCTTTATTATCATTAAAAAAAATGCATACAAAATTAATATTTACTAATCAAAACAATAATCATCGTTTTGGTATAAACACTCCAATAACAAAAAAACATGACCCAACCTTACAGATTTGCAGATATCTTTCCATATCAAACCCTGCATGAAGAGCAAAAACAAAGTTAACAACTTTCAGTATAAGGAAACATAAAGAAATGGAGTTTATGGAGATGGAATTACTGTTGGAATTCAATGTTGATGGAGTCGACAGCAATATTGGCGATTCCACCAAAAGCTGTCTCGGAAAGGACAATGGTGGTGGACTGAGCCGATGGCGGAGAGAGAGCCGTCGGAGCGTAATCGACGATCTTGACCTGCATGGTTTGGTCCGGGACACAGGTTCCGGGTTGAGAAGCACTTATACATCTCACCAGATACTGTCTGCCGCATGATGCTCCGTTGTCCCATATCCCATCTCCGGCTGCCGCGAACAGGTTGCTCGATGGGAACTCGGTTTGATCATCGCCAAAGCAAGCCGTCGCTGCACACACAAACAACAACCCATTAATCCACAGATGAAGAACGTTAAGAGATTTGAAGTAGATTTGTTGAGGGTTCGGTACTGACGTAAATATGGATGGCTGTAATGGGCAGCAGTGCCGACATCGCCATGGGAGAGATGGAAGAGCTGGGAAACGAGAACAAAATAGGGTAGAAGTTGAGCGAGCGGTTGTTTCTTAATCTGCATATTTGAGAAGCAAGAACTTCGAAGAAAGAAGGATACTGAAAAGAAAAAGGGACTGCTTTTTGGTCAACTTAGAAAATATCAATTTAATACAAATTTGGTTGGGAGTTTGGACTTTATGAGTTACCTTCTCTGTAGTTGCATGGCCTTGTATAATTTTCCGTATAATCATTCATATTTATTTTAGAAAAAAAATTTGATACATAGTCCGTGTAAACTTTAATTTACACATGTCTTTTAGTTTTAGGAGTTGGAGTTTTAGTTTAAGGTTTAGGTTGTAGGGTTTAAAATTTAAAGTTAGTGTTTATAATTTAGTGTATAGGGTTTAAGGTTTAGTGTTTAGTTTTTAGGGTTAGGGTTAGAAATTTAAGATTTGGGGTTTTTATAGTGTAAGTATACATGTTTGTGTAAAATTAATTTTATACGGCATGTGTATCAAAGTTTTATTTTTTATTTTATTATTAGATTTATTTTAATAGAATACTACATACATTTATTTTTACGAGAATAATTTTTTAATTTAACTCTTTTTATTATTTGATACACCGACGATAAAAATTTAGTTTTTACAAACGCCTTAATTTTAAGGTTTATAAATTCAATTTAGGGTATATAATTTAGGAGTTTAGAATTTAGGGCTTAAGGTTACAATTTAAGGTTTGTATGTTAAAACCTAATTTCTTAACATATTACCCTAAACTTTAAATCCTAACCTTTATACCATAAATCCTAACTCTAATCTTTAAATTTTAACCATTATCCTTAAATTCTAAATTTTTATACCTAAACCAATAAACCATACGCCCTAAACTGAGTCTTTAAATTTTAAAACTAAACGCTAAAATTATCAGTATATTGAATATAATTTTTTATTAATTACTTCATATAATTTAATACACTTTCGGGAGGTGGGTTTTGACCATTGACCCAATCATTGATGTTACTTTTTTTGTGTAGGTTCAGCAGATCTGATCCAAATCATATAGTATCTTATATTTTATGACTTTTAAGAGTTTTCTACTTCTCCCTTGTTAGGGTTAAGGGAGGTAACTATTTGAGTCGCTGAGCCCGCCTAATCTTGGCTTTAAAGTAATATTATCAGGTTTAATTTAAGCTTGAAACTCGTCGAGCTTAAAATTTTAGACTCAAATTCAAATTCGATTTGAACAGTTTGAATTAAGCTCGGCTAGAGGCTCGAGCTAGGCTCATGCTTGTTGCTTTCTTCAAATTATTTTTAAATATATGTTTTTGAGGTTTTAAAAGAAACATGTGAAAATATATTTGAAAAAAGATAATATTTATTTTTGAAGTTCATAAGTAACTATAGTATATTTTCTAAATTACACAAGTCCCCAAGAAGGGGATTTAAATTCTGAAACATACAAGTATATATATATATATATATATATATATATTATTTCGAGCATGTTCACGAGCTTTTCGAGCCGAACTTGGGTCGACTCGGCTTGTTAAGGTCTCGAGCCGAACCTTAGTAGCTTGCGAGCAAATCAAGCTCATTATCACCCTTAGTCAAGGTTTTAATGGAGTCAAGTGCCTGCAACATTGTAAACCGCATGCTGTATGTATGTATGTATATCCAGAACTCTTTCAAGACAAACTAAGTTCTTCAATTTAAAAAAAAAAATGAGTCATCTGCTTGCAAATGTGAAAGATAGCTTTGTAAAGAAGGCAGAAGTATGGTGGTGGCACTCTGCCAAGTAGAAAGGCAGTTGTACTAATAGTCGATACATTGCGGGAAATCTTGGGTAAAGATTTCCATCATTCCCGAAACGAACGGTGATCACTTCCACAGCTTCCGTAGGGACATGTTTTTCTCGCTCTCCTTCTTCATCACCTTCGCCACTGCCATCTCGAAATCTTCTTGTGTTACATGGACCCTCCTTTCCCTCAAAGCAAACATACCTGCTTCTGTGCATACCGCCTGCAAAAAAAAAAAGGGGGGGGGGAGAGAATTAAAGGCAATTCATCGTAAATATGACTGCCATCCAAGGCTTCCAGCTTAGCATTATACAAAATCGAAACAAATGAAAACAGATTTTGTAAACTTGACGGAGCTTGAAACATAAAAATCTAAGTGAAGGTTGAAATCATTGAATCATCTCCCTCTCTTTGCTTAGTTAATCGAGCATCTGCAAACATACCTTGAGCTCTGCACCAGAAGCACCATTCATCTTCTCTGCTATCTTCTTTAGATCAATCCCCCGCATCAAATTCATTCTTCTAGAATGTATTTTTAAGATGTCCTGTCGAGACTGCATACGATTGAACACAGAACATAAGTACTATACCACTGCAAGCTTTCTAAAAACAGAGAAATTCAGGTACAACTAGAGGCAGCAGAACACTGCCATGATATGTGATGTGATTGTTGTTATTCCCGACAGATTCTTCGGAATACCAATAAAAGATTGATCACACTGACAAAAGAACCTGAACACTATGACAAGAATCTCCTATCGGTTTGTATCAAGCATCAACGGCAACAGCACAATAAGAGAAAGTCACTAGACAATAAGTTTAGTAAGCACCAATGCAAACCTTGTACAACACAAATCAATAATGCATAATCAAGAAATGAATCACCAGAGAGCAATAATTTCAGTTCAAATACAACACAAGCATAACTTATTTTCATTGAACATATGTAAGAACAAGGTAGCAATGAAGAAGTCGCCCTTCTATGGCCCTAACCTAAAAAAGAGGAACAACACTAAAATGCTTGCAGGAACATAACAACGAACACTAAATGGAATGGTACGTACGTCCTCATTGGGATTTGGAAACTCAATCTTCCTGTCAATTCGTCCTGGCCTGAGAAGAGCTTGATCCAAGATATCTATACGATTAGTGGCCATCAAAACCTGTTCATCAGAGGCTCCGAAGTAATAAGAATATGTCAGTAAGCAAGCTACAAGATGGTCTCCCAAATTCATTACATTAGTACTTCAATGAAGTAATTAATACATTACCTTGATCTTGTTAGATGCTTCAAATCCGTCAAGCTGATTGAGAAGCTCCAACATGGTACGCTGCACCTCACTGTCACCATTGCCGCTTCCAGATTCCATTCGAGCAGATCCAATACTGTCTATCTCATCCATGAATATGATTGACGGAGCATGCTCTCTAGGAAAGAGTGATAAGGAATCACATAAAATAAATACAAAAGGAAAATTATGACAGCACGATAGATAATAAGACAGAAGCAACTCTACTTAGTGTTTCATGCTGCAAAACATCTGGTTATTTGCTAATGACTAATTCCAGATAATGAGTTCTGCTTTGCTAGAATTCATAACATATTTTGCATTTTTATTTTTTAAAATTAAGGATACCAAACAAGGAAGAACATACCTGGCCATAACAAATAGTTCTCTAACCATTCGAGAGCCCTCTCCAATATATTTCTGAACTAATTCAGAACCAGAAACCCTGATAAAGGTACAATCAGTGTGATGGGCCACAGCTCTAGCCAACAGAGTTTTTCCTGTACCAGGTGGTCCATACAGCAGGACACCCTATAATTTATGACAGGGAACAAGATTTAGTTTTACAGTGAAATGAGAAATCATATGAGAAACAAATGAACATAATGCTATGACTTGGCAAAATAATATTACCTTTGGCTGGGCTATACCAAGACTTTCAAACAATTCAGGATGTTTTATTGGAAGTTCGATAACCTACAAACCAAAAAGTAGGTGTAAAAAATTACACCAATCCACAACGAAATATAGGATTACTAACAAAACATAACACTTAAAGGAGGAAAAAAAAACAGAAAGTATAATCCAAAAATGAACACATCAAACAAGTATGAATGCAAACCTCTTTTATCTCTTTTATTTGTTGATCCAGGCCACCAATCATATCATATGTAGAATCTGGAACTTTTTCAACTTTCATAAGGTTAACCAAGGGATCTACTTTGCTAGGTAGGATCAGATGGAGAACATAGCTGTCATTACGCAGAGCAACTCTAGTCGATGGTGTAATTTTTGTGATATCAATATTCTTGTCAATATCAACAACATATTTTCCTTCTGGATGGACCTACAGAATACATAGCAAATTATAGCACAGTAAGATAGATGACACTCCATGAATGACACCATGGATTGCTGAATTTAGTTCCAGTATTAAATAGCTAAATATCAAAATTTCAGTCTATATCATGATATTATCCCCAAATCCCCATTTATAAAGTGAAAGAGAGAGAGAGCTAACAACTAGGTAGGGATAAAAGAATGCCATACCTTGACTAAAACCTTGTTTTTACCCATAACTTTCACTACCTCACCAACATAGGATCCAGGCTCCTGAAGTAGCTGCAGCTCCTCTCTAAGCATTCTCACTGTCCAACATGCAAACATTATAAGTACTTGTATATTAAATAGACTAAAAGAAAAAATAAAAAATCTTCCCAGAAATGCTATATGATTAGGTGTTTCCAAGTTGAGGTTATCATAAAGAAGGGATAAAGAGAAGCCGCATACCCATTGGAACAATATTATCAGATGTATTAGAGGCACTACCAAAGTAAAAATGAAATGATAATAAAATATGTACACCTCTTCCAATCAAAAGAATATTAATATAGTAAATAACAAAGCATTGGGAAAAAACTATAGAAGATTATTAAACATTGACAAATGACAATAACCAGTATGACATTTCCATTTCAAACCACAGTTTCCTAACATATAGAAAATTTTAATGATAAATGGATGTCTAATATTAATTTTACTTGCAAATTCAACCAATATTTTGCATAATCTACGATAGTTTTGTTTAAGACTTCTACAGATGGTGCTGGATTCCAATATCTACCAACTTCCCAATTCCTTCCAACGAAGTTTGAACAAAGGTTTGTTTAGTTCATTTATGTTAACGAATAAGCTTATTTATTCGAAGTTGATATTTTCCTATAAAAGATAATTAAAATAATATAATGTCGATATTTCTAATATAATTATTAATATTTATTTTTTATTATTTGATCTAAAAATAAGAAACATGTTTATATACAGTTGGTTGGTTTATTATTCATAAACAAAATTTTAATTGTGCGCGGACATGTTCTTTTGTGAACACATTTGTAAACATGTTCGTTTAGTATTCACAAACATGCTCATTTAACATATTTGCGAACTCAAAATGAATATGTTCACAAATATTAAACAAACAGACACTAGCACATATAATTTTCAATAAGCGGACACAAACACAAGTTTAAAATTTTAAAGTAATACGAACCAAACACGAACAAACTTAAAAATAAACAAATGAACATGAACAAATGTCTGTACTTTCAAGTTCGGTTCATTTAGAGTCCTATAAAAAATTACTCACATGATCACATCCAGAACAAAGTGAAAATACTTCCCAGCCCAATATAATCCTTAGTTTCACTACTTTTCATAACTAAGATAATCCGATCCCCCAAAGTAACAAGCAGATGGCATCACCGCTTTAACTTCCACAATTTACTAAAAACATCCATCTTTCCTTACTAACCCTTGTTCAAAATAGACATCACTATTTGTCCACAGACCACAACACCAAGATAACAACATCCTTTAAAAATCACTAAAAAAACTAATCCCAGTTCGACAATCTCAATCAAACCAATTCAAAAATAATAAAAAATTAAGAAATAAATAAAGAAGCTAAATGGAGGTAGGTAAACCAAGAAAGATTAGGGTTAAAAAACCTCGAGAATTGAGCTCGTTGCGTTGGGCTTCGAGACGGTTGAGATTGTGGGTTTTCTGGCGTAGATTGAGCTGGAGCTCGTGGATATGTAGGAGATAGTATTGACGGAGGCCTTCCCCTTGCTTGGCACCGCTCTTGGCATTGCACATCTCTTCCGCCGATGCCTGTTGCTTCCGGTCAATACCCACCGTCGCCATTAAGCCTTGCTTCTGGAAACTATAATCGCACTCGGGTACTTTGTAGAAGAGATTTTGCTTTCACAACAAGTTCCGTGATTTGGAATCAGAATAAATGTAAAAATGGACTGTATGATTGGGTTTATATATATATATATATATATGCAGTTTACAGTTGCACAGTCTCGTCTCTGTGTTCGGTGAGTATACTCATGGGTTTCGCGGCAGTTGATTGGTAGATGGTTGGGCCTCATCGATCATTTTGGGCCTATTTTGTTTTTAAAAAATATCTGTTTTCATAATTTTTTTTATTAAATAGAGAGGATGATATATTTTTTTGTTAATGTCAAATTCAAACTCATACAACATTGAACAATACGAGAATACAAAATATATTTTTAACATAAATTTAGAATACAAAATATTGGGGTTGGGTAAAAGTCCTAGCGGGTTTTTCAATTTTTTTTCAACCATAACAGCTTGTTTTTTTTTTTTAATCAGCGATGACATTAGTCTTTTTATTGATTGTCGATAGCCGGTGATTCGAATTTTATTTGTTTTTGTTTATTTATCTTTTTTATACATTTTGTTGCGCATTCATCTACGTTTGTGGCACGTTTTTTATACCTTTATGGCACGTTTTCGTCTTATGGCACGCCTTTATGATTATTTTTGCAGGTTTTTGGTGTTCGTACGGTGACCCTCACATCGTTTGTCTCTGATTTGTGTTTGTCGGTGGCCACGTTGAGTTTGATCCCTTTTGGGTTGTTTGCCGATGTAATCTATAGTGAATCGTCGCTTTTTGAGAATAGACATGAAAGGTTGTTGTCGTCGATTTTGGGGATTTCTTCTAGTTTGTGTTTGACAATTTCACTTAGACCCTTCATACAATGAATTACAAAGATTTTTTTTTTTGTGCAAAGAGAAGTGTTTGATCTGACTGGTGCAACACTTATCTTTTCCTTTTAGATTTTATGATTTTCTTTTTTGTTGTTCTTTTGGGTGTTTTAAACCTCTATTATGTTCATGTTCATGTTCATGTTCTAGTTTTGTTTTATTTATCAACAAAGCTGCATAGTTAACGTGTCAATTTTTTTTTGGATAATATGAATATCCTTGATCACTAAATTAGTTAGTGGATCTCTAAAAAGAGAGTTTTACTTGCTGACTTTGTGGTTTTTGTCTGTTTCATAGGATTAGTTTTTATTTAAATCATCAAAATTATTCATGGTTAATGTTAGTTTAAAAATGTATAAATTTATGGTTGTTAAATTATTAAAATCTTTCAAGGTTAGAGATTTGAATTCGAATATTGTCCACAGAGTAATTTAGTTGAATTCCAGTGATTTACCCAAAAATCAAATGATTAAATACTAGTTATACCAAATAAATTATGTCTCATAAGTCATACCACAGTATGAGTTATTCAATATTTTTAAAATGAAATAAATATTAATATAAAAATAAAAGAGAAAAAAAATTAATATACATGTTGTGTAAAGTATACACAATCCTTTTAGTTTTTAGGGGTTAATGGTTTAATTTAGGGTTTATAGTTTAGGGGTTTGAGTTGTAGTGCTTAGAATTTAAGGTTAATATTTAAAATTTATGGCTTAGGGTTTAAAGTTTGGTGTATAATTTTTTAGAGTTTAGGTTTAGTAATTTAGGATTTGGGTTTAGAGTATAAATATGTAGGCTTGTGTAAATTTACACAGCCTGTATATCAAAATTAAATCTAAAATAAAATAATAAAATAATAATTTTAATATATAATATTAGTTTAATTTTTATTTTTAAGTTAAATTTGTCCATCATCTCAAAAAATCAAATTTTACATCATTTTTTAAGGAATTGAATCATTAATTTTCTTAATAGAAAAAATTACTACACCACTAAAAATTTGACACACTGACATATCAACTCATATGGTAATTTTCTTGTAATTCGTACCATATTTTTATTTTTATAATCTTTTGAAATTTTATTTTTGTTTTTTTTTTATATTTTTGATAACTTTTAAATTATTTTTATTGTGTCACGTAAGATAAATAGATTCATATTTTCATAAAACAGGGTATACATAAAGGTAAAACTTTGATACACAAGCTGTGTAAAACTAATTTTACACAAACCTGTGTATTTACACTATAAAAATTCAAATTTTAAATTCCTAATCATAACCCTAAAAACTAAACCTTAAACCCTATAACTAAATTCTAAACATCAACCTTAAATTCTAAACCATACAACCTAAACCCCTAAATTAAAACCTTAAACCCTAAAACTGAAAGACACGTGTAAACTAAAATTTACACGACTTATATATCAAATTTTTTTTCATACATAAATTGTCATGTGAACCGCTTTAAAAACTTGATGTTTTATTTAGTATTCTAATTTAAGAAAAATAATTTAATTTCTTTTATAAAAAAATGAAAGATATATTTATCTTAAAAAATAAGGATCTAATTGATAAAAATATAAATATTAAGGGATAAATTTATTATTATACCAAATAAGACTGTTCAAGGCTTGTAATTTTAAAGAAACAGCAGGGCTACTTCAGTAAAGATATGTTCCTTACTTGCAGTTCAGCTTCATTCCAATAGGTAAAGCACTTGATGTTTCTTATCTCCGAGTCCGAGACCGCAAGCATTAACCTTTTAGCCTTCCATTGTTTCCGTTCAGAACAAATTCTCTCCGTTTTCTTTCTCCGTTTATCTCTAATTATCTCGGCTTATTCTTCCTTTTTTGGCCGGGAAAGATGTCCGGGAAAGGCGCCAAAGGTCTGACCACCGGCAAAACCCTCGCTTCCAACAAGGACAAAGACAAGAAAAAACCCATCTCTCGTTCTTCTCGAGCTGGTCTCCAGGTATTGTTTTTCCCCCTTTTTCATTACCCTTGCTGTTGTTTTTAATTTGGGTTTTTTTCCTTTTTGTTTATGGATACAATTTTAGCCTCTGATGCTTGTGTTGAAAGGATGGGGTTTGGATTAATGCCGGAATTTGAGTTGTTTAATGGGTATTTTTAATTATATAGGGTCTTGAGCATGTTTAGCAATAGCAATTTGTAGTAGTTCAGAAATAGAACTGGCTCGAAAAGGCTGCAGTAGAAGTTGTATCTGTTGTGTTTTCATTACTAGGATGTAGATCGAATCGGGATCGGGGTGTTTCGATTCGAATATAGGTCCTATAAAGTTATGCTTTTTGTCTTCTGGTTGATTAGTATCACTTATGTTGGTTGTGAATCACTATTGGAGCTTGATATGTCATATTGAAGTTTTCGTATAATGTTGTAACCTGCAGTTCCCGGTGGGTCGTATCCATCGTCTGCTAAAGCAAAGGACCACGGCACATGGGAGAGTAGGAGCCACGGCTGCGGTTTATTCTGCTGCTATCCTGGAATATTTGACTGCAGAGGTGTTGGAGTTGGCCGGAAACGCGAGCAAGGATCTCAAGGTGAAACGTATTACCCCCAGACACTTGCAACTTGCCATCCGTGGTGATGAGGAACTCGATACCCTGATTAAGGGAACCATTGCCGGTGGCGGTGTGATCCCTCATATCCACAAGTCACTCATCAACAAGTCAGCCAAGGAATAGACTATGATGTTTTATGGGTTGCAGAGATTTGCCATGCCAATATCTCAGCTGCATTTCCTTGCTGTGAGCGTGAAACTTAAAAACAATAGGTTCGAGATTAGGTAGCGCATTTATGTGTTTAGTTTATGCTGAAACTTAGGTCTGACTTCCGAGACTACTTGTTTTTGGTATTTTCTTTTTGCTTTCGCATACATTATTGACATTGTTTTACATATTGACTGAACGGTTGCTTTTGCATAGTTAACATATTGGACTAGCTTTAAGGCCATTGATGTAGTGTAATATTAGATGCTATCTCGTGTTTTTTGTGATCGAATTGCTTGTTCCGTAGTATATTATCACAGTTGCTTGCTGATCTTATGAGTCAGAATATCATATTTTAGACCAATTATTGTTCCGAAGCATGTGGGAGCCAAGTAAAGGGTGCATATGCCAATTCGGAACTAGCTTAGACCATAGTTATAATCAAAGCATTTGCAGCATATTACTTGTTATCGCTCGCCTGTGGAATTTTTTTTGCCTAGTTAGAGAAACCACAACCCGAAGATAAAGAAAGATATTGTGAATATTGTTTTCTTAATAAACTGAATCAATGCTTAAGTCTTGAAACATATCCTAAGCCTCGCATATGCTGTGATCTATGTTAAAAGAAAAACACTCTAGTGTTTCGATAACTCGAATCAATGTATCTCCTAATTTTGTTACACCATAAATGGTCCCACAACAGCAGCAAGACACTCTGGTCTCTGGGAATTAGATGGTAGAGACCCTTGGAAAATCAACTGGGAAATTATGGATCTCATCCATCCATGGGTTTTTCTCCTTTTCTGGATTTATGATCCTCAAAGCTTTCCACACCGTGCTGTTACATTTGAATCCGGAACCGAATGCTATTTGCCATGTTCTGTCCCCTTTCGTAATCCTACCCTTAGCTTCTGTATATGCCAATTCATACCAAAGTGAACTGCTCGAGGTGTTGCCAAACCGGTAAAGAGTCATTCTTGATGGTTCCATGTGCCATTCGGATAGTTGTAGATTCTTCTCCAGTTCATCCAAGACAGCTCTTCCTCCAGCATGAATGCAGAAATGGTCAAAAGCTAGCTTGAAATCCGGAATGTACGGCTTGATCTTCATCTTGAATAGCTTCTTTCCAACTAATGTAGCAAAGAAAAGCAGCTGCTCGGACATTGGAAGAACCAGAGGGCCCAATGTGCTGATGTTGGTCTTTAAAGCATCACCGGCAACTGCCATGAGATCTTTTGACAATGTAACACCAATCTTTCCTACGGAATCTTCTTCCTGAGTAACACTTATCATCCGCGCCCTTGTGCGTGCGAACAGTGTGAACCAATTGGTAGTTGGATCTTCTTCGGTCAGAACGCTTGTTAGAGAGCAGTATTGCTGCCCCTCCCATCCTGAATAAGCAGTTTGTTTGCTGCCCCTCCCATCCTGAATAAGCAGTTTGAAACAAGTTTCGAGCGATCATTTCCAAAGTACCAGTTCAAGGTGATATTCTCCATGCTGATAACCAGTGCATACGAATTCGGATGGACTTGAAGAAGATTTTTAGCAAGATCTATTGAGATCAGACCTGCACTACAGCCCATTCCTCCCAAATTGTAGCTTGGAATGTTCCCTCGAAGCTTGTAATGGTTGATAACCATGGCAGACAAAGATGGTGTCAGATTAAACAAGCTGCAGTTCACAACCAAAATTCCAATGTCTTTGGGTTTTATAGAGGTCTTAGCCAAAAGCTCATCGATAGCACCAAACATAACAATCTCGGCTTCTTTTCTAGCTTCTTTCATCGATGGATTAGGTGGAACATTGATGACAGCCTCCGGAAGATATGTCAACTCCCCAAGCCCGGACCTTTCAAGGATCTTACGCTGAAACTGAAGATTTTCCTCTGTGAATGTACCAGCCAGTTGAGACTGATCCATGAAGATCTTTTTGGGGCATTTCCAAGATTCATCCGGTTTGTAGCAAGCAAAGTTGACAAGGTAAACAGGACGAGGGCGAGTTAGAAAGTAAAGGGTTGACAAGAAAACAAGTAGAGCCGATTAGATGATGACTGAAATGAGATTGTATTGAAGATGCTCCCAAATACCATAAAGATCCTGTATAGAAAATGTCGAGAGCTGCACGGCGATTACAACTACAAGAGGGAAAAGGAATAGATACATTCCATGAATGATCAAGTAATGGTACCCAAGCTTCACATACTTTAGCTTAACCGATTTCATAAAATCAGGTAGCTTCCGAGACGACGGTGGAATCAGAATCAACTGTCGCTCTGGTTTCGAATCTGTCATATTTCACCTGCTAAAGACTGAACTCATTGTATCAATCAAACGAGCAAAAGGAATCAAAATGAAAGACAATTCAAAACCAACAAGGAGAAGAGTAGGCAAAACAAATGGAAGGTAAAGTTGAACCAGTAATTTCCGCATGGTCTTTTCTTTTCTTTTCCGTTTTCTAAATAAATATGCCTCATCACTTATTTTGGCCAACGATTTCTAACCCTTTTAAGAGATGAACTGGGGCTTTACCAGCATAATTCTCATAAAATTATTCGCATATTTAAGACTTGCTTATGAAAGAAAAAAATCATATCTTAAGAATGATAAAGTGCAGATATTTGCAATTTCAAATTGAAGTTACTCCCTTTTTTTTCTCATTTCAGTCAGCAACAAATCCTTTACTTTTTTCTCACATTCAAATCTTTCTACAAACCCAGATCAGAATTTCCATGGGATTCATAAATTTGTGCCTAGTTTGTAGAATTGACAATGTGGGAAACATCGGGGGAAATAAGAAAGAACATGCAAGAAGCAGCAGATCAGCATTCACATCGAAAACCCAGATCATAATTCACGTCCAAACAACATAAAACAACTATTAAAAGAAGTTAATTAAAAGAAGCCAAGTGAAGAACACTGAACCTAATCCCCAAAAGCCAACGAAGGTCGCTTATCTATTCAAGAGAAAACTGGAAAAAGAGAGAGAGAGAGATAGAAATGCTAAAAAAAGAGGGCTATGTCTATAAATTATGGATTCTAAGCTCAGCTTCGTTTAGGAAAATTTACGTTTTCTAAAATTCAGAAAAGGAAAGTACAATAATAGCACTTAAAATATAATATTTTAATCATTGAATAAATGAGAATGCTTATTTTTAATAATTTTTTAAAAGTATTTTTATTTTATATAATTTAAAATTTAATAATTTTTTGAATTCTTATTTTTGTGGTTAAAAATTAAATAAGTCTTCGAACATTTTATAAAAATTAATATAAGTCATGAAACTTAGTAAAAAAAAATCATTGTTCAGTCTTTGTTGTGTTAACATTCACACATGGACCATCAAGTTAACATTGTGAATTTCACGTTAGCATAATATATCATCATGTTAACACAATTAACTATTACGTCAACATTATAACGATAATTTTTAATTATTAAAAGATAACACTAATAAATTTGAAGAATTTAAAGATTAAATTGATGAAATTAAAAATAAAAAAATATTATTAACTTCGGGCAACTACTAGAATTAAATCCTTAAAATCTTATCCACGAGCATTAGGCTAATTAATAAGTAATTTGGTATCATTTAAATAAGTTTTAAGTTCGAAATTAAAGACTTATATACTAAAATTAAATATAGTACGCGAGTTAATTTAAACTAATTAGGACAAAACTTTAAACCAATAGGAAAAAAAATATCCCCTAAACCCTTACGAGACATGGCGGTAAAGGGACAATTAATGGCTCATCAGTAACAAATTTAATGAAATTTGGCAGGCATTTAATCTTGCAGCCTAATTTTTATTGATTGATTTTGTAATTTTGACGGTGGGATAATTTGTTTATTTTTGTTTTTTTATATTTTCGTAGATTATAAGTTTGAGATTTAATATAAGTTTTTTTTAGAGTTTTCATTCTTTTTTTCTCTAAAAAATAAGATTAAAATTAAATTTAAAATTTATCAAAAAAATAAAGATTCATTATAAGAATAATTATCTCAATTTAATTTATTTTATTTTTATAAATAACATAATTAAAATAATTAAAGGATAAAATGACCACAATTCATGGTATTAATTATTTTAAAAAACTAATTTTTCCCATGTAAAAATTAAAAATTAGTAGTATCCTTAACCCAAAAGATTGAATTTTTACTGATTTTTCTCCCCAATCTCCCTTTCAAACGCTATCGTATTCGTCGTTCAAATCACTCTGAAGCCCCGAAGTTTCGTTCTTTATTTAGGCTTTTGCTTTGTAACCTTTGCCTTAAGCTCTTTCACAATCATCCATTTCGATCTCTGCTTCCCCAAGATCTCCCCGTTTCCTCTTGTTGGTGACTACTCTGTTTCCAAATTTATTCATCTTTTTTCAACTTTCAAATCTGTATTTTTTTTTTGTTTCTTTAATCACTTAGATCAATACCCATATCTCAATTTTGCTTAAGATCTACTGATTTTGGCTTCTGGGTGTTTGTTATTTGTAAGGGAAAATGTCGACAATTAGATTTGATTCCACTAAGCAATACTATGCTACAAGCAGTTTGGTTGTTGGTTATGCACTATGTTCAAGTTTACTTGCTGTTATCAACAAATTTGCAATAACCAAATTCAACTACCCAGGCTTATTAACTGCATTACAGTACTTGACTTCTGCTTTTGGGGTCTGGGTTTTGGGAAAGTTTGAGTTTTTACACCATGATCCTTTCAATTTGGATGTTGCCAAGAAGTTTTTACCCGCTGCTGTTGTGTTTTACCTTGCAATCTTTACAAATACCAATCTTTTGCTTCATGCCAATGTCGATACTTTCATAGTGTTTAGATCCTTGACACCCCTTTTGGTTGCCGTAGCCGATACGGCCTTTAGGAGACAACCCTGCCCGTCGAAGCTAACGTTTATGTCTTTGTTAATCATTCTGGGTGGTGCTGTTGGGTATGTGGCTACTGATTCGGGGTTTACGCTGACCGCGTATTCGTGGGCGTTTGCTTATTTGGTTACCATTACTACTGAGATGGTTTATATTAAGCATATGGTGATGAATCTTGGGTTGAACACTTGGGGTTTTGTCTTGTACAACAACTTGTTATCTTTGATGATGGCGCCTATATTTTGGGTTCTGACAGGAGAATACAGAGACGTGTTTGCTGCTTGGAGAGTCAATGCTGGGGATTGGTTCGATCCTGTGTCTTTCACCGCGGTGTCTTTGTCGTGCTTGTTCGGTTTGCTCATTAGTTTCTTTGGATTTGCTGCTAGGAGGGCAATCTCTGCCACGGCCTTTACTGTGACCGGTGTGGTTAATAAGTTTCTTACGGTTGTGATCAATTTGTTGATTTGGGATAAGCATGCTACTCCTTTCGGTTTGGTTTGCCTCCTCTTCACACTGGCAGGAGGGATTCTTTATCAACAGTCGGTTACTGGACCGCCACGTGAATCGACAGCATCTAAGCAGAGTTGTGATGAGAACAATGATGTCGAAGATAATCAAGGTAAGAGTGTGTCTGGTAAACATGTTTCTGTATGAGAAGTATTGTTTCATATGTTTCATGGTTTTGGCCACTAAGAAGACTCTTGGGGTGCATGAATCTTTAGTCTCCCAATTTTGGGTAGTACCATTTCTGTATAAGATTCACAATGCCATACTTTTAGAATTTAAACATGCTTAGCTCTTAGCCCTTTAGCACTCGGTGATTTATGAATTATTTTGTTTCGAGTTCAGTATTGACGATATTGTGGCATAATGGCATTCTTTTGTTGCTTTATGTTCAGAATTGAGGAATTTGTATCTTGTTGTTTCATCTTTACTGTTCCTTGTTCATAAATATTCTGGAGACCTTGATTTAGATATCGATGATGCTTTGGGCTATAGGGTCCCGGTTTAGTTTCAAAGACATTGTATCGGCTATCAGCTACAAACTTATGCCATAGCATGAACTCTGAATTTATAATGCGTCTTTGTATCGGCTATCAGCTACAAACTTATGTCATAGCTTGAACTCTGAATTTATAATGTGTCTTATGACTTGAATTGAGGTTAGCTTAATTGATTGTACGTAAGTGAAGAAGGTAGTGAGTCTTGATTATATTAACTGATGTTCTGATCAGCATCTCACAACAAACGCCTTTGATCAGCGTGTGCTTGGGCTCGGACTTTGACTCTCCTGAGATTCCAAAGAAGCTTGCTTACCTTGGAATAAGTAGATAACATTTGCAGTTATGCACTGATGAACACACATTTTTAACAATACTGCAAACTTTTTTTGTTCTAACTGGTTTCCACTATCTCTCTCAGTTGATTATCATTTCATGCTGCACTTGATAGTTTATGTTTGGTGATTATAGTTCTGTAAAGTCGAATTTTATTTTCGTCGTCGAGACAAATCTTAGCGAAACTAGTTTTTATCATTTATCGAGTTAAGACAAACAGTTTGAAGGAGCTGAGGGCGGGCAAAGCCGCCCCTGGCAATGGTCGAAGGCCATGTTGAGCGTGTAATTGTTGTTTGAACTCCCTTCATCAACCTGTCTAAACCTGCATTTTCTATGTCAAAACATCCTTCTCGCCTGTGCTCCTGGCTCGATCTTCTACTGTGATTCTTTCTTTCTTCATTTCAGCTGCCTCTGAGGACCTCTTTTCGCTCGGGTTAATCTCGAAGCAATGTTGAAACACAAATCTAACCTGCTTGCCATACCCCAAAACCCGTCCCCCAAATATTTGCTAGAAAGCAACAGATCAACCATCCTTGACTTTTGATGCCCTGAATTGATCCTCACCGTTAAGCCCCATCCCAACTTCAGATCCAAACACTCTCAGCTCCTACGTCCGAGACTTGAAAATGGTGTGCCACCAATCAATCACAACATTCAGCCGGGTGAACATCAACAACCAGAGACACATGTACTGTGACGGACACATGATGATAATGAAATCGATCAGCCTCGATGGTTTAGACCGAAGGAGGTCGGCGAAGGCGTTGAATGAGTCGAATGTTTGGAGTGTGATAATGGAGCAAATGGGGAAGTCCTATGGGGTAACGGGCCGTTTTAATGTCCAATTACGAGGGCTTGTGGAATATTAGTTGGCTGACTTGCCAGAAACAGAGCAACATATGGAATTGGATGCCGTTGCCTGGTTGTAAGGTCCAAAGGGATAACTTGGCTGCCATCACATTCTCCTCAGGCCTTTCCTTTACATGATATATTGTATCTAGTGATGGCATGAGACTCAAACTCGACGTATTCTAATCCAATTCGATCTTATAGGGCCGGTCTTTTAAAAAAAGTTTAAGTTGAGTTTGAGTTTATGGTGAAAAATATCATTCCTGGACCAAGATAATTGTATATTCTATTCATATATTTTTTATCAATATCGTAATATACCAATCATACAAAAAAATAATCATTTTAAGGCATGGATGACAACCAAACAAATTCAAATGTGACATAATCAATCCACGGAGAATATGAGGAAAAGGCACTGTGGTTAGAAACAGACAACGTATACTCATTTTATACACACATATACTTAATCTTTTAAAATGAACATCATTTTGTTTTTCTTTCGAGTTTAGACTATATCATAAAATGAATTCGAACATAATAAATATAGGAGGGTCATGGAATTTTAAATCTTATATGTTTATTTTATATCGGTTGCTTGAAGAAGATGATCCCGATGACTGTTCCATTTATCAATGTAGATTTTCGGATTCTGATTTATTATCTATCATATTGTTTTATGTAGGAGATGGTGGCAAAACAACTAGGAAACTTCATTGGTGTGTCCCTTTAGATCTACTAATTATATATAGATTTACTTCTGAATGTTTATTTATAAGTGTTGTTTTTTTTAATATTGTAGTGATTTTTTATTTGTTATTATAATAAATTAGAAATTATATAATCAGAAAACTAATCTTATCATTAAATTCGATCAAAAAACAGTTTTGTCTCTCCAAAAAAGGTAAAGGCAAATAGTCTTCTTCACAATATACATATGTTGAATGCAGGAAAAGTAATTCCTATAAAAATAATATAAACAAGCAAAAGACTTTTCATACTTTTTTATCATACCTAACCTAATTGTCAGGAAAAATTTGTTATTTTTTACAAACTTGATGTTGATAAAATCACGGATCTAAAAATTCATTTCGGACACTTAAACTTTCTCAAACTGTTTATTTTTAAGAACCAAAAAAATTGTACAAAGACAATAGATGTCAAAAAGAACAAAAGGTCTTGGACGCGTAGTGGATCTTGTAGTACTATTTATGCATCCACTGACCAAATCCACCCACATTAGGATTAATTGTTAATGGTTGATTGAGTTTGATAGATTCACCCTCTGAAACAAGAAGTTCTGGTCATGGGGAATAATATCAGCCTCTTGATGTCCATCCAATGCATCTGTTATGGTTATTTCGTACCCCTTTTTCTTTTCGTATGATTTTGTTGACTATACTTGTTGTCGTAGCATTATAAACAGTATTGGTACTTTTTTTCTTGTCGGAATAAATTTGTCCTCTTCCTCTATTTTCGCCTACGTATATAGGATATTTTAAGAAATAAACATCCTTATTACTAGCAGAGTCTGGGGAAAATAATAGAAAAGTCACGTCATCTTCACATGCGGACTGCTACGTTAACATAGTTGACTGCCGCATCAGTATTATTGACTGTCATGTAAGCGTCACGTCAGTACTAAAACGATCAACGTTGACTTTCTTCGGTCAAGAAACAAACATTGATGCAATTAGACTAATTTAAAGACCAAATTGATGAAAAAAACTTAAAGACAAAATAGATAAATTAAAACTACTATAAAGACAAAAATAACTTTTAAATATTGTTGGGAAAGGCAACCTCGCACCCCGAACATAGACCGTAAGACAAGCATACATATTAAATTTTTATCAATTTCCCCTTTTTCATTTTTGATAAATTAGGAAAATCTTATAAATGCAAGTTCCATCAAATATAAACTCTTAAATTTCTTTTGGTAGGTTTATTCTATAAAGGAATATGAGGTACTCCTAACATCTTTTTAATGGATAGAGAGATAAAATCTCAAAAATCTAATTATCAATTGTTAAAAGTTACTAAATAATTTATAATTTTCTTTTTTTGAAAAAGTTGGTAAATCTCTTTATAAAACATCAAAGGAGGAAAAAATAAAAATCGAAATATAAAAAAATGGACTTCTAGAAAGATAGATAATGCTCTCTCACTTTCTGTTTTCTCTCAAATCTAAAGTTATAACACCTCTTTTTTCATAGCTTTTCCCACTTTAATTTCTTTTAGAACTAAAATAAGGAGAGAGAATAATTTTAATTTGAATCATGCCGCTCTACGACTCCGCCTCGTCATCGGTGGGAAGTAGCAATGGCAGCTCTTCCTCGTCATCCTCCTCTATACCGCCGCCGCCGTCGCAGCAGCAGCAAAACATCGATGGACTTCTTGCCGGAGCTGGTTACAATGTCCGGTCGTCAGAGTTACGACAAGTAGCTCAGCGACTTGAACGACTGGAAACCGCCATGGGCAGTTCGCCAGCAGATTTATCTCAACTCGCTTCCGATGCTATCCTCTATAATCCTTCTGATCTGGCCTACTGGGTCGATTCGCTCCTATCCGAGTTCGCTCAGCCTCCCAGTTGCTCATCTGAGTTCATCTCGTGTCCCGTAAACAATCAAAAGGCGATAAACAACGCTTGGACCAACGCCGAACCTCATACGCCGCAGGCGCAGCAGAATATTACTTACGAGCAACAGAGTTTAAATCATCAGTTGACGGTTGTAACGCCCGTAGAAGAAGATTCCGGTATAAGGCTGGTCCACATGTTGATGACTTGTGCTGAGTGCGTTCAACGTGGAGATTTCCCGTTGGCTACTTCGATCATCGACGACATGCAAGGGTTACTGGTTGGTATCAACACCGTCGGCGGTATCGGAAAAGTTGCCGTACATTTTATAGAAGCTTTAAGCCGCCGTATTTACCGAGGAATTGGCTGCGGCTCCGTCGACGGTGGTGCCTCCACTTTTGAGAACGAGATTCTGTATCACCATTTCTACGAAGCTTGTCCGTACTTGAAATTCGCTCACTTCACGGCCAATCAGGCGATTCTCGAAGCTTTCGACGGCCACGATTGCGTACACGTGGTGGATTTCAATTTGATGCACGGCTTACAATGGCCAGCTTTGATACAAGCACTCGCTTTACGTCCCGGCGGACCTCCTCTGCTCCGTTTAACCGGCATTGGACCGCCGTCACCAGATGGCCGTGACTCGCTTCGCGAAATCGGTATACGACTCGCTGAGTTGGCTCGTTCTGTCAACGTCCGTTTCGCCTTCCGTGGAGTCGCGGCTTCCAGGCTCGAAGACGTTAAGCCATGGATGCTTCAGGTGAATCCGAAAGAAGCGGTGGCAGTTAATTCCATCATGCAGCTTCACCGCTTACAAGGATCCGACCCGATCCGAAAATCTCCTATAGAAACCGTTTTGAGCTGGATCCGGGACTTAAACCCGAAAATTTTGACCGTCGTAGAACAAGAAGCGAACCACAACCAACCCGGGTTTCTGGACCGGTTCACGGAAGCTCTTTATTATTATTCGACGATGTTCGATTCTTTAGAAGCTTGCACGAGTCAGCCGGAGAAAGCTTTAGCCGAGATATACATTCAGAGGGAAATAGTTAACGTGGTGAGCTACGAAGGGTCGGCTCCAGCAGAAAGACATGAGCCACTGGCTAAGTGGAGGAGACGGTTGAGTGGAGCCGGGTTTAGGCCCTTACGTTTGGGATCCAACGCTTTTAAACAAGCTAGCATGTTACTGACTTTGTTCTCGGCCGAAGGGTATTCGGTCGAAGAAGATGAAGGGTGTTTGACTCTGGGTTGGCATAGCCGACCTCTCATAGCGGCTTCGGCTTGGCAAATGGCAAGCCGTGCATGAATCAGGGAGCCATGTTACCTGGGTTGAATAATCTGTCAGGCTCATAATAATAGCAATAAGTTAAGATGTTGCTGTAAATTTAGGGTAATTTGGTTAATTTTGCGAAATTCCAATTTTACCTTTCAGCTTTTTGTTTACAGCGTTTAAATAAAGTTACCTTAATGGAATTTTATTTCAGGTAAAATCTGTCCTTCAGTCATTTTCGGAATCTTTGAGTACATTAATAATCTATATCAAGAATAATTTAATGAAATATAACCCTAAAATAATAATTATGTCGGTCTTTAGCGCAGTTGGTTAGAATATTGGTCTTATAAGCCAAAGGTTGCGAGTTTAAGCCTTGCAGGGACCATTGTATTTAATCTTATAAACAAATTCACCCAAAAAAA
Source organism: Hibiscus mutabilis (assembly GCA_019671005.1). Classification (NCBI taxonomy): domain Eukaryota; kingdom Viridiplantae; phylum Streptophyta; class Magnoliopsida; order Malvales; family Malvaceae; genus Hibiscus; species Hibiscus mutabilis. The sequence goes on along the minus strand of CM033724.1, from coordinate 844,502 downwards.
GTTTTAATCACCATATCAATTATTTTTTTATTAAACAGAGTAGTATTATCTGATGCTTTTGCCATTGAATTTTATTATTTTATCTATTTAATTGTTTCAAATAAAATATGTAGCATAAAAGTGACTTTTATGTATTTACAAATCTGTTTCTTTAGCTTATCCGAAACAATTTGTCTACAATTAAGATTTTTTTATAGTTTACTAATACATAGACTTAAATATTAGTTCTAACATGGAAAAAATATAGCTGTATATATCTTAATTGCATTAATAATATGTGTATTTTTTGAAACATTATTTAATATGTTAAATGTAAATTTAGTTAGAGCTCCATGGGATTTCATGTTAGAACCAAATCATAAATTAATATGAAACATAATACCTATGATCTATCATGTCAAATCTATTAGAGTATGCCCAAAGACCAATCATAAGATAATTGTAAATGACATTTGTTTTTACCTTGTTTATTCATAAAGATGCATTGCTATTATTATTTTCAGTTCACAATTTTGCGTGCATAAATAAACTGAATTATAATAAAGTCCTTAGAATAATATGGTTATTCTTAAATTTCCTTAGTCGAGTATTATTGTGGGCATGGACAACAATAATGCTTAAGACTAATATGTAGTTGATTGATGACAAAGTGTTGTCATTGACATGGAGATGTCAAAATCAATACATAAGTATGTATTAGATAACGACATACTGGATTGACCGCTATGAGCATGCTTCTTGATTATTATGTGACAGTCACAACATTGCTCATAGTGATAACTACATGTATGATCCTCAGACTTGAGATCATCATTATTTCGACATTGTGAGTGACATATTTTGATACAGTCAAATGCGTGTTGTAACTGACTACACTATAAAGACTGATATTGGATATGTCGCAATCTATGTAGCGGGATATGATTGATCAAGATAGGATTTGTCTCTCCTACATAATAGGAGTAATATCACTGGCCACTTGATTGAGTGTGACTAGAAATGCATGGCCATGCTCGAATAAATTAATATGAGATATCATAGTTATTCGTTTATAGTAGTCTACTCAAGATATCAAGAAATATTAGATGGACTTTACAAGTGTAACTATTTCATTACTTGTATCTAATCTAGATATAAAGGACAAAAGGATGTAATACATGAAAGAGAGTTAATCACGAAGAGGTTATGTCGAACCACGGCTTTCTGTAACTTAGGTAGCAATGATGTATTGCTAGATGTCACTCATTGCTTATAATATTATAATTGTTCTAGATATTATTGCTAAAGTTACATTAACCTATAAGGGTCATAACCTATGATTGAAACGAACAAATATCGGCTAGATAGTATGTATGCAAACTTGTTGTACACAAAATTAGTTAAAACCGAAATTATTATAATTATTGTAATTATAGATAATTTCGGTCATATATATTTTAATACTAGATCATTATTGTAATTATCAAATACTATTAAAATAGAAATATCCCTAAAGAAACCTAATTAAAGTAGAATTAGAATATACATATTTAATTATATTCGGTTAAATATAATGTATATTTAATGAATCTGAATTTAATTAGGATTAGGGTTCTGAATGCTATATAAAGGCATAAGGTATAGCAGCAAAAAAATATGCCTATTGCTAAAAACCTCTCTAACAATTAGAGAAGTATAATATTGTTCGTTTTCATTTGGGCGGACTGCGTAGAGGTCGGAACGCTGCTGTGACGACTTGGACTCGACATCTTGACTGGAAGAATCAGATTCTCCTACGTCCCTGTAGTTTTGGGATGTAATTGAGGTAATGTTTCATCCTTTTTCACCTCGATCGTTCCTCGTACATGGATCGCTAACGGAATTCGCCGGATAATTTTTTGCTACACCATGGGTGTACCTGCGTTTCCCAACAAAATCATCAAGAACAATAAATCGAATAAGCTGAATACGGAAACGTACCTAAATATATATGTAATTCAAAACCTTCAATCTTTGATGGAGATCGCCTAGAAGGTGGTTGTGATCTTCCAAGAAGATATGTTAGCCATTGCCATAAAAACTCTCTGACGGGATAAGAGTAATACAAGTTAACATATTTTTTTGGGACCACAACCTCTTTATATAGCTGATTATTAAATCAACTATTATGTATTTATAGCTCTGCCCCTCATTGAATTATAAATACATCTTATGGTATCTAGAATTTTATTTCCGTGATACTTTAATACCTATGACACGACTAACATAATTTATCACTTAATTTTGTGTCATACTTTATAATAGCATCATACATTTTACATATGTGCTCACACTTACGGATTTTAATCCATTTCATACCGGTTAAATTTGTTAAAAATATATATCAAAACGATAATTTAGTAAAATATACTTTTAGAAATTTTATATTTCGACAACCAAACATCATAATTTTAAATTCCAAACAAATGAAATAAACCCTTAAATTTAAGGACTAAATATTACTTTATCCAATCTCGAAAAACCTAAAGCACGCGAAGTACTTGAATGCAATGCATGGACATATATGAAATATGACAGGCACACGTGAAAGCTATGCCTTCATATATGTTTGGTAGAAACAAGGGGGGGTGGGTTTTGACATGATTCTTGCTTTATCGTGCTCATCATTCTTTCCTTTGCTTAGGTATTTAAAGCATGTGTATGTGGACATGTAACCATAGAAACGATTGACTAGTCAAAAAGATGATGATTTGATAATATGGGGCAATGTTTTTGGACATGTACAATAGAAATGACCGCACATGACTTTCTAGATAATGAATTGAAGATCCATAGTAAATTAAGTTAAATAGTTGTAAGAGAAAAACAAAATATTTATCATGGATTAGTGAAAAAGCACGAGAGAAAGAAAAATGATGTTGCATTGCATGAGTTCAGACTCTTGTTAGACTTATTTTTTATTTAAAAATCGGTCTACCACGTACACAATAAGTTAATAGACATTTAATTATTTTAAAACTGAAAGTCTCATTTAAATAATAAGTAATTATTTTATACATAGGCAGTGAAAAATTTTGCAAGCACTGTTTTAAGTTTAGGGTTAAAATTTAGGGTTTAAAGATTAAAACCTAAATTCATATCTATATGTACCACCCTATACCTAAACTTTAACATCTAAACCCTAAATTCTAACCACAACCCCTATAAGTTATAAACCTCCAACATAGATTCTTAACCTATAAACCCCTAAATTCTAAACCTTAAATTCTAACCACAACCCCTAACTTATAAACCTCCAACCTAAACTCTTAACCTCTAAACCCTAAATTCTAACCCTAAACCCTAAAACTAATGGGCTTGTAGGTTTTTTTTGTTTCCACTACCTATGTATCGAATATAAATCTTTAAATAATTTACATAGAAATCTTTAAACCGCTCATGAATCATGATAATAGGTATGCATGCATGTGGATTTTTTTCCAATTTTCTTAAAACAAAAATCAAAGTAAAAAGGGCAAATGAAAGTTGAAGAGGAAGATGGGGACCTCTAATTTTACCCCAAATAATGAGAACACAGAGAAGGAAGAGTGATTGATTGGGTTGACTGCTCACATCAATGGGCCCCGTACAATCCTCTTGTGCCCTCACTGCTCACTCATTGGTTTAATTCTTCTACCGGTTCCTCCGTTATGCATGGTATATGAATTTAGCTGTGTACTTTTTAAGTTTTAAAATCTCAGTCTTGGTCCAGACAATAATCATAAAACATGTGTCAATTTCTGCTATTAGTTTAAGTATTATACGCAAATTGAAGATTTAATTCTTGTTTTCCCATTGGATTGATTTAAGTCTCTATAATTTACTGATATTATTTTTGTATCGTCCGGTAAGGATTGAAATATTAGAATTCCAAAATTAGAGGAACTAAATTAGAATACAAGGGCTAAATCCGTAAGTCATATATGATATTGGGACTAATAATGGAATTTGACCTTTTTCATGAGTAATGTAATTTGACGTCTCTTAACCTTTGCTGTAGAAATGGAAGTTGGTTATCCCACATCGCCGAAAGGGACCCTACTAATTAAAGAGTCAAAGAAACGGGTGAGCGTTGGCCCGAGTCATCGACATGATATGACATATCAAAAAAAGTGTCAATTCAATTAGGTTATGTGAATTCGAAAATTCAATCAAATCTCAAATTCATTCAAACTTAAGATTAGTTCAATTTAATTATAACTAATTTAATATAAATATAACTTGCAAGGGTTATATTTTAAATTTAAGTAATTCGAATATAAAACGATTTAAACTTTTTTTTGACAAGAAAATGATTTAAACTTGAAATGTTTTTGAATCAAGTTAACTCACTTCAACATTTCATTATTCAATAGTATTACAATAATTTTTAAGATAAATATCGAGTTTAAACCCGTACAATGCGAACAACAGAAGAGCATTCATGACCATTAGATCAATTAATAGATCTTTAACTCACTTTGATACAGTGGTCCAAGATACAACTGCTCCCTTAGATCAATTAATAGAGGTCCAAAATAATTTATTTTAAAAATGGGTATGCAAAATTATTATTTTTACTTTTATACATTCAATTAATTTTTTTAAAGAATAAATTTTCTCTAATTTATTTTTTCTAAAAAATAAAAATACAACTGCTCCCTTAAAGAGATAGTTGCATCCGCCCCTACTTCGACATTAATCTATATTTAAAATCAAATTTACTCAAATCTAATTAATTTAAAACAATATTGATTTTAATTCAAAACAATTTAAATCTGAAATAATTCAAACTTTATTTTTTAAATTCTAAACTTTAAAAATTAAACTCTACACACTACCCAACAGACACTGTCCTGGCTAAAGTTAATTTTATCACTCACCGTATGTTCACGTGTCACTTTCTTACCACGTGTCAACGACATGTTAGTATACGTGTATTTCTCTTCCAATCCTTCCAATTATACAGTCTTTCAAGTTTAAAATTAGATTATTAATTATAAGAAATACTTTGATATAAAGGTTAAAATTTACATAAAAAATAAAGTTGATGTTTAAAACCATATTATTGGCAGAATCTTGTTTTAAATATTTTTTTAAATGTCTTATGTTGGAGTGAAACCAATCCATCTTAAAACTAAAGATTTTATTTTACCACAAAATTAAAGTTCCCACGTAAAAAAATATTGTGATCCGTATCTAATTCAAAAATAAAAATTAAATCAGATTAATAGATAATTGCATTAGATCGGTCGGGTCGGATATTTTTATGCACCCCGAATATTAAAAAAACGAAACTATAAATAAAATTAGTCATCTTTTTTTATGTTCATTTATATATCTCACCAATAATTTTATGTCATATGTATTATTAATAAAAGAGAAACAGTCAATAAGATAATAAAAAATACTAATACACATAACATAAAATCATTAATGAGACATATAAAAAGACACAAAAAAAAATGTTCCAAAGGTACTGTTAGGCTTGTGAGCTGCCCCACCATTTTTTTCTACTAAAACGTTTAATAAAAAATTCATATAATAGTCGCTAATTTTCAATTCATTTAAATTTTATTTTTTATTTAATAATTAATTATACTTTGTCTCCTAATTTTGATTTTTGACTCTATTATTAGCCCTTATCATGTAAAATTGCCATGTGGTCCATGTTATTTTTATTATTTAAAATCATGTACTATCAAACATTAATTATTATTATTGAATATAACATTAATTTAAAGATCGGTCTTAGTAAGTAGTAAAAGACAACGTGTAAGTGACTTAAGTTTAAATAATTTATTCGGTAAATATGTGTGAGTTTATTTAAACTTAAAATTATACATAATTATTACATTGTACTCGAATATAATAATTGGACCAGTTAAATCAAGAATTGATGGTAGCCGTGATTAAAGGAAATTGAATGAATGTGAGATGGTGGAAAGTCTATATCCCATCTTTATCAAAATCAAACAAACCCCGACATACAACATGATTTCACAAGGCAAAAGACATTGAACTTGTTGGCATATATAGTGAGAAAAACAGCAACCCTTTTACATTTGATTCAGACATGCAATGACAGTAGCTTGTAACAATCAAGTTGGCATCTCATCAAATCAAGACTTTTTGAAACCATTAATTCTCTTTCCATTATTTTTTTTCCTGGGAAACGATTGGGACAGTGATATTTGATGTCCATTGGTTAGGGCCGTCTCAGGACGAGAGCGCAGCACGACCACTTACTGCCTCATATTCTATTTTATAAGTTAGTGGTTTTTATTATTATTTTAATTGTATAATTTTATTTTAAAGTGATTTATATTTGAATTTTCGCTTAAGATTTTAAAAATATCAGAGACGACTCTGTCATTGTTGAATGGTGATGTCCTGCATAAAATCCTATCAATGTGGCATCTACACTCTGCTAGACTTCTAGTAAATGTCACCATTAATTCGAAAAAGCATGTATATTTTATCCTATCTTCATTTTTTACATAAAATTCTTTAGATTTTTCTTTTATTTGCAAATAATTTCAGATGATTAATTCCGAAGAAAATTACATGGAATATCTCTAATCCCTGACCCTAAAAACCTCCCAGAACTTGAGTGTGATTTCACTTCCATTGCTTTCTTCGCCTTCTTCTTTCAGTGCAGCTAGCCCTTTACTCTCATCTCCACCGCTACCGTTGTCTCCGCTCTCACCTTTCCAGCTGCTGCTCTCCGACTTGTCATCTTCGTCACTCTCGGGCCTCCGGGTCCCCTAACGTCGGATTCCGGTGAGCTATGAGCCTGTGAAGCGGCTTTGCACACGTTGAGTTGGTGGAGGGGTAGCTGCGTTGGTGGCGTTACAGCTCCAGCTGCCGCCGCAGTGTAGAATCCTTGGGGCACATGCGATGCACAGAAGTGAGGTGCAGAGGTGGTGCATGGGGAGCTGCTGGGTTGTGGTGGTGGTGAGCTCCGTAAAATGAGGGAGCCCCACCGTGGTTGACGGATACCACAGTGGCACACTCCGGTGGAACCCATATGCCCAGGACGGAGGGACATGGGTCCCGGGAGGGGCCCAGGACGGAGGGACATGGCCATACCCCAAACTTAAAAAAATATTTTTTTACCTTTATTATATAGAATTAAAAAAATAGATTATTTATGCATTTGCCCTCTTCAATTTTGAAATATTTAAATTTGTTTCCTAATTTCAAATTTTAACTCGTCTCTGCATATGCCACCTAGGACGGCAAGATGGGGTGTTGCGGACCCAACTGGTCGTGGACTTGGACTTGGTCTTCTTGTATGAAGTCTAATTTCTGTCAAAACAACGGCAAAAGAAAATACAATTACACTTACGATAAGAGTGAATGTCTGATTTGACGAATCATAATTTTATAAATTTGATTTGATTTAAATTTTTTAAATAAAATTTGAATTATAAAATAAAATTTCAAATAACTCAAAAATGTTAGTAATTAGTGGATTAATTTTTAAGTTTGAGCCGAATCCTTAAACTTTATCCGAAAGATATATCACATATGAAAAATATAAAAAATATATATGTATATCGTATATGAATATAACAATCGGTTCAAATATAACCAATTAATACTATAAAATCATAAATATTTATAATTAAATTTGAAGATAAACTCAAACAACTCAACTCACTCAAATTTTATAAACTCGATTAAAATTTTTTAAATAAAGTTTGAATTAAATGTTCAACCTAGCACTGACATTTTTTTTTCTGTTCTTGTGCTGTACAAAAGTTATTTCTTACAAGAGTTACATTACCTGCAAATGGCTTTTTACTTCATCGTTAGTCAATCCTTCGACCTTCATCAATTCCCCTATCTGTTTGGGCGTGGCAACTGTAATCATCATCATCAGAATCAACCATTTCAATAACCATAGCTTGACAAATTTAATGGCGTACTGGAGAGCACCGACAAATCTCCTATGCAAATCCGGTGACTAGCAACGCCTAGCCTTCCGGTCCCTGGACAAGATGTTGACGACGGGTTTCGGTCCTTGGAGAATGGAAGAAAAGCCCCTCCTCCATTTCTCACATTGGTGTCTAAAGCCAACTTGGAGCTAACATTGAAGCACATAGAGGATGAGAGGCTTCTTTTCGTTTCCCGCTTGGCTCCAGAGATGTGCACTAGTCATCCCGTTTGCATTATCGGATATGTTCTGTGATTTCTCTGGATGCTTGAGAGGTAGGAATTCCTCGAGCACTGGTTTTGATCCTTGATTTGCTCGGAATACATCTAGTTGATGTCTTGAAGCCTCCACAGCTAAAGCAAAGATAAAATAACTTTAGAAAATGTATGCAAACATATACATATACATATACATAATTGGTTTCAATCATAGCATGAAAGAAACATCGTCATTTTTTATTCCAAAGCAGAAATGAAAATTTGACAAAATCAAAACTCTGAGGCAAACAAGAACCGATAAACATACATAACTTGAACAAAGAAAAGTACCAAAGATTAACAAAAGTCAGTAGAATCGCAGACCGTGTTCTGACCCATAGGAGCCCTCAAAGCAAGCTGATCAAAAGTTAAGCATTCCCCACCAGCCTTCTCATCCTAGCTCAAGCAGTCTCGGTAAACCTAAGAGATGGAACCTCATACACACGTATATCATCTGTCAATGTTCCCACTACCACAGCAATCTTATCCTCCTACAATATATATATATATATATAACACAAAGATCCTAAACAAAAACCCAGATTTTTTTATGTAATTTAAAGAAAAAAAATGCATTTCCTTTCATGAACTGAACAAGCATAGAGAGAGATAGTGGGGGCTTGTTAACTTTGCTCATAAACAAGCGTTTCAATATAACAACGTCGAGAGCAAGCATATTTGGCCGGTTGGCCAAGCTGCTCATCTTTATTTATTCATATTTCCTTAGATTATGAGTTCTAGACCTATTAGGAACATTATAAAAACCCAAAATAAAAATCAGATCATTTATTAGCAAAAAATAAAGAAAATATCTATGCTAGAAAGGAAGAAAAAATGCGATACCTTGACGATTAGCTTGAGGTAAATATCATCGGATTTAGGAGCAGTCCTTTCGTCTTCTTGATTTTACCTCCTGCGACTAAATCGATCCCCTGATAATTCAAAGACAACAAAAAAACAATAAATATGAATTGTTCCGGAATAAAAGTGAGGTTAAATTAATATTTTATTTAAAGTTCATGAGTCAAATTAAAAATTAACATTTATAATTAAATGTCATCAAACTAACTAGTGTTAACAACACAGTGATCAAAATACAATAGATAAAAAACGTAAGTAGTAAGAATATTTTTTTTCAAAGCAGGTGACCAAAATAGAACACAACTCAAATAAAAGGAATATCCGATAAAATTTATTTTTTTTAATATTGGAGCATAGAATATAGCGTTTTTGTACCATACGTATATACATGACTAACAAATAAATATATAAAAGCGAACTCAAACTTCTATAAATAAAACAGACCGTAGCAAAAGTAAAAAATATTGTAACATCAGCCGAAAGAACATGAATATCCATCCAATATCTGGGAAAATATATATTTGGATCGATGATCATTCTTGTTATACCTATTATGATCTCCAGCCATTACTTTTTGAGTTATGTTTCTCCGCTAACCAAACTCTTAAGAATATTTTTCCAGAAGCATCCATCTGACTATACTCAACGAACACCGGACGAGTGGGAGATCTGAATATAACATACCAAATTCTTCTGAAATAATCTTATTTAGAAGCTACATAAATCTTAACAAGACAGACGTCAAGTTCACTAACTCGGGATATTAAATGGTAAACATGACCACTCTACCTCATCAATCATATCCTAGAGACTAAATTTGATAATGCCGTGAGACATAATTACTATATATACGAAAGGAACTATCAGCTTCTCTCAAGCTAAACTAGACACAAAGGGTTGATCCAAGCCCCTTTTCCCTCATTCTTCTTCATCTCCTTCATCGGTACTACTGATTGCAATTCTCCATCTAAATCAAAGTGCTGCTTGAAGACCCACCACCATCATACTGTTCAGCTCATCAACAATTCTATAATAAAATCTTTTCTATTTAATAATGATAAAGGTACCATTGGAGAGAAGTTGCATGCAAAGGGGAATCTTGCGTTTGAAAACATCGATCTTAGTTCGGTCCTCCTCGAGACGAGAAAGAACATGCTCAAGCTTCTGGGACTGGGTTTCATCGCTGATCTGTTGATCGCCAAATGATTTCAAAATCATAGAATGACCCCGTGTGGTTTGCAGTCAAGGGTTAGTCCGGAAGATGAAGAAATGCCATGTTTTTTTTTCAAAAATTTTGTTTTTCTCAGAAGCTGTTATTTGGAACAATACTGGACGTGCTGTAACAGGTTTTGTTCATATGCAGAAAACAGACAAAACTTTGGGGTTTCAAAGAAGAAGACAAAGGAAGAAAGGGAAGACATGTTGTGTTGTGAATACAATACAAAGGATGAAGGGATTCGGAGGGTGGGGGTCGTCTCCTTTTTAGAGGTGAGTTCCATGAGGGGAATCAAAGTAAGGGTTTTTAGAGAGAGAAGAAGAAGAAAAAATAAAGGTAATTAAAGGGAGGGGAAGGAAATTTAGGGAAAGAGAGTACTCCTAATAAATTACGAACTCATAATCTATAAAATATAACAAAAAAAAAAATAAACAATTTGACCAACTAACTAAATAAGTTTTATTTTCAACTTATAATAATTAAATTCAAACAAATATATGCGTACTTCATATTGTAATTGTTCTCTCCCAAGCAATCAACCCAGGAAAATTGGATTCAGGCCCAAATAAACTATTAAACCCAGCAAAAGGATTGGAGAATTGGTACTCTGGTTGACAATAGAATTAGATCAATTTGTTTGGTATTGTTTGGAATTTATGTAAAAAAATATTATCATTTATAGTTTAAAATTTTATCTCTAGACTCTTAAACAGAATATAAAAATAAAAAAAATTCACACAATCATACGGAGACCCATAAAAGATTCACATCAACATAAGAGTGACGGATTTATAAATATTTTTTTAAGGTGACACAAGTCAAAATATTATTTATGGTGGGCACAAGTCATAAAAAAATAAAATTTTAAGGTGTGCATAAGTCATAAAAATTAAAAAAATAAAGACTAATTCATATTTATTTTTAAAATAAAATCAAATATGTAAACTTTAAAAAATTCAGAGTAGACACAGCCCACCCAAACTTACACTTGCATCCGCCGCTGAGCATAAGGAAAATCATAGATACAAATGTTTGCATGTAGAGGATCAAAGTGGAAAGGGTTCAAAAGAAGAAGGGTCGAACTTTCAATAGCATCCTTATGGCTTATATTACAAATAAGTACGTAAATATATCAATTTTTTCATTTAAATTTCTAAAGTATATTTTTTTCATCTAAATTTCCAAAAATTCACATGTGATATTAATTAAAAAACACATTAAGTATCTATTTAAAAAATAAATACCTAAATAAAAAGGTTAATATTCTTTAAATACTTATTTATGATATAAGACAAACGACTATCAAATCTTTTTAGTTCCCTGTCCAAGTACCCAAACAAAGATATTTTCTCCCATGCATGCGCAAAACGAGTGCTGGGGGACCAATTGTCCTATGGTTGTGATCATTCTTCATGAACAAAGAAGCGTCAAAATTCGGAAAAATGGCATAAAACAAATGTATATTAATGGACGTTATTGTTTTGACAATGTAATTGAACTTCATTGGGTTCTTTTTTTCAGGCCAGCATCCTCCTAGATGAAGATGTTTTCATGGACAAGCCAAAACCACAAAGTTTGATAAATATTATTAGTTGTTTTCACAACACAAGGCATCTAAAAGTAGGCCTAATCTGGGGCGAAGTCAGGGATTAAAATTTAAGAGAGTCGAAAATAAAAAAAAGTTTAAGGATATAAAAAATTCTTGAACTTTTTAAAAAAATCTATTAAGCTCCTAAACTTTTTTGCACTCAATTAAGCCATTGAATCAAGAAATTGAATCAATTAAGCCCTTGAATCAATTTTGACTATTAAATCTTAGTAGTTTTTTTATATGTAGGTGCAGTGTGTTGTCACTGTGTCTCGACTTGACATTTTAAAAAAATATTTAAAAAATGCTTAAAAGTTTTGAAAATTCTAAGAAACGTATAAGTATAAAGATATATTTTTCGAAGAAATCTGTAAATACAACATGATAAAAGTGTAGTGTATCATATGTCGGTAATATATAAAAAAATTTCAAGATTTAATGGTCAAATGGCTTAATTAATTCAATTTATTGGTTCAATAACTTAATTGAATGCAAAAAAAAAAAACAAGGGCTTAATTGATTTTTTTCAAAAGTTCAAAGACTTTTTACACCTAAGCCTAAAAAAATAAAAGAATAAAAATGTCATCAATTAGATTCGATTAACTAACTTCAAGTAAAACAAACTTAATTTCTTGCACACACCTTGCGACTAAGACAACACCCACTCTATAATATTAAAACAAATAAAATAAATTATAATTTAAAATTCTATGGGGGCCAAATTAAAAGAAGAATGGACCGTAAAGGTGAACCAGAAGGCTTGGCCCCTGTCAGTCCCCATGTGGCTTTGCTCACGGACTTAATGGTGCTCGTACAGAGATATTCATGGTGCTAGTTTCTGATTATGATTCTATCGGTGGTCATAGAAAGATAGATCCCCACTCGATTAATGTTTGTTTGCCGATGTAATCAGTCGTGGGTAGCGGAGCGATATGCCTGATAGTTTGGTTCGCTCACCACTATCTTTTCACCTCGTAATGCATCTCGTTTGAATATAGACAAGAAGATTCAGGAAGGCTTCTAGATTTTGACAATATGCTAATCTATACGGAAGTTTTTTTTTTGCACTTGTAGATCTTTGTATGAGATTTTGGTGGATTTGTCCTCATCATTCTCCCTCCTGGATGTGTTGTATTTGTGACATATTCCATATTTTTTAATAAAATTCAGTTGTCGTTGTTAAAAAATAGGCCCACTATTCCATAAAAGAACTTAATAACATTTAAAACACTTTGGGATTAAAATGTATTTTGAGATAGAAAAATATTCGATATACATGTTTGTGTAGTCTTTGACTTTATAATCTTTTTTGTTTTAAGGGTTAGATTTAGTTTAAAGATTAGTGTTAAGATTTTGAAATTTAGTTTTTAAATAATAAATATGAAAATTTATATATTTTTATATGATAAGTGTATCAAAGAATTACTCTTTGAAATTATATAGATTATATTAAGGACACCTTTTTTATTGTTCTATCAATATTATTTTTACTTTTGATATAGTTTAAATGAAATTAACATCAGTTACACCCAATCTAAGATGCTGTTGAGGTTGGTGAGATTCCAATGCACTAGTGAAGTGGTTGTCTAAGTAAAAGAAACTTGAGAGTTTAAAAGACTTTTTTTTATTTATCAATTTGACTCTTAAAAATTGAAAATTTATTTATTTTATTATGAAGATCAAAACTGTTAATTTAGGGGATTAAATAATTATTTTTCTTTTATAAATGTCATGTTTGCAATTTATAAATTTGAACAGATATCAGGCGATATATCAAGATTTTCAAATAAATAACAATAAATGGACACAATTTCTGGAAAAAAGTGAAGTATAAAACTAAATGTTAAATTTTGAAATAGTACAAGGATCTCTAATATATTTAAACTTATATAGCGATTGTTTGACAATTAACGGATAGTTGATTGCATTACTAGCAAATTGTATTAGCTGATTGTATAAAAGTGTTTGATAAAATTAATTGATAGCTGCTAGCTGTTTGATTATTTAAACAAGCAAGATGACATATATGGACATGATTATATTTAATACTTGTTTGAATAGTTTATTAGTTATCAATATTTTGTATCTATTAATATTAATTAAATTATGAAAAATATTTTTTAGATGAAATAAAATATTTTTAATATAATATTACTAAAATATTTGAACGATCTATATATTAATTTATTATTTATATAATTATTTTTAATATACTTTAATTAATTATTAAATATAAATACAAATATGTGAGAATAAAAAAATAAAAAAATAATAGTTTACAAATATCATAATTTAAATATGTGAGGGTGGAGAATTAAAATAAAAAGGGTTAAATTTAGGTTATTTGAATATTTTTGATAATTTTTAAGGGTAAAATGATATTTATAACTTTTATGTCAAAACTTTTAATTTGAAAAAGCTCCTATTAGTATCTTTTTCAAAATTAGAGGTTTTAGCCCAATACGCTATTCTAATATGCTATTCAGCAAACATTCAGATTAGCATATTTGACAGGTTAAATCTCTAATACTAACTTAAACCTATAATTTTTGCTCAAACTGCTATTTATCAAACAATATCATAATATATTTATGAGTTAGCCAAGGTAAAATTCAACTTAAAGTAGTGTAAAGGGTAATATCCATTAATTGGTTGGGCGGTTACAAATATTTATATTAGTTCACTTTATGTGAGTTCGAACTCTGATATTTAAATTAAAAAGGTAAATATATCTCTGCTGAATAAAAATATAGCGTAAAGGGTCATAATGCATAGGATCATATTTTTCTTCATTACGATGTAGTCAATAAAATGCAACAATGTTTCAATGTTCTTGCTTTAAAATTCAAATCATTTCGAATTAATTCTTCAAATGTATTCAAATTAAAGTTCATGCAATTTGGATACAAAGTCAATTATGCCAGATATTTTCATGTAATAAACTCAGGTCGATAAATTAATTTTTTAAAATTTTGTAATTATCAAAATTTATTTATAAATATCGATACTTGTCGTGAGACTATTAACCTAAAATGTTATAAAAATATAACATTTTAAGTTTCGTATTTTCTAATATTTTAGTTAATACTGCACCATAGCATACTGCACCACAGACCTACCGGTGTTAGCTTGACTATTTTTCAACTCTAGATTAAAGGCGGTAAGAAATAAAATACAAAGCATTTGGCAATTCAGATGTAGATTTGCAAATAGAACCAGACACTAGGTTGGAATTTTCACTTGCCCATTTGCAATAAAATTAAGTTAAAAACACACTCACAATTACAGATACAAGATTTACATGGGAAAGCCACGACAACATTTGTTTAATAAGACAAGGCACGGGAGGTACAAATTACATTAGAAAGAAATAAAAACAAAACCCAAATTTAAAAAATGAGGAAAAAATCACAAATTTTTGGAGCGAATTACACTCTGTGCACACCAAGCTAAAGTGGGGTTCTTGATTCAGTGGGTGGTGTATGACCACCGGATCCTTTTGAAGGATCCTCGGCCGATTGTCTTAATCCGTCGTCAGTTTCGCCTTGATTCATGTCTTCAATCATACGCAACACTTCCTGCATGGCCGGTCTTCGATCGGGCACTGTCGATACACAAGCCATTGCAATTTGTAACAGTTGCACCATTTCCTCTTCGATGCTGTGATATCTCATCAATTCCGCGTCGAAAACCTCAGCAGTCCATTCCTCTCGAACCACAGATTGGACCCAACGAGGAAGATCGATCCCTTCTTCCCCCAACGATGCTTGATTAGGTGCTTTGCCCGTCAATAACTCGAGTAATAAAACTCCGAAGCTGTAAACATCAGACTGGAACGTAACTTTGCGAGTTTCAACAATTTCAGGTGCTCGATAGCCTGCAACGCGACTAGGCGTAGTGGCATTGCCGAAGAGAGGGTTGAGACCGAAGTCGGAGAAGCAAGCATCGTAATCTGGTCGGAGAAGGATGTTTGAGGATTTAATGTTGCCGTGGACCAGTTTTCCCGAAACATGGAGGTGTGCTAAGCCTCTAGCCACGGTTAACGCTATCTTCAGCCGGTTCTCCCAGTCTAACGGAGTTCGGCCTGAGCCTCGGCTACCTGCAATATAATTTTATTACTAGGCAAAATGTAATTAATGGCTAACCAGAAACATAAACACAATGTTATCATGCCATGACTGTCCTTAATTTTGAGGCTGGAATTTGATCTAATAATATTAAATATGACATTGAATTATAATGAATAAGAAAGAGTTTTTTTTTATCTAGGTATTCGATTTATTGTGCGACTAATCTGAATTCGATACTGTAAATGGATGATGAGATGAAACAGAGACGCTTACCGTGAAGCAGAGCAGATAAACTTCCGTCGCGCATGAAATCGCAAACGAGCAATTTCTCGTTATTAGAGTAATAAAACGCTCTCAAAGGAACCAGATTTTCGTGCTTGATTTTCCCCACCGTTTCCATCTGCATTTCGAACTCTTTTTTGCTGACCGCCACGTCTTTCAGCCGTGTAACAACCACCGTCATCCCTTCTTCCAGCACCGCCTTGTACGACGTTCCCGCGCTGCCTTTCCCCAGCACTTCCGCCGATGCCCTCAACAAATCTTCCAAATCGAAGCTGTAAACCGCGCCTTCGAAGAACACCAGCTTGTTCCTTTCCCCTTCCCTCGACGCTCCCGTTATTTCATCTTTCGAAGACGAAGTTCCCCCCTCCGTCGACGGAACATCCCGTGTCGTCGCCGGCATTGACGGCTTCGGTTGCTTCGCCGGACGCCTTTTCCGTTTACGGAGGCAGAGAATGAGGAATAATAATAACAATAACGCTGCAAACGCAGACCCCACCGCAATGCCAATAAGGGCGCCAGTGGAAAGCCTCCTGGAATTTCTACCGGAAGTTGGTGGAATGGGCTCGGACGCGGACGGAGACGGTGCCGGAGGAGAGAAGAATGGGTTACACGACGGTAGTGGGCCTCCACAAAGAGCAAGGTTTCCGGCGAATGAAGATGGCGGGAATTTAGATAACGAGCCTGGAATTGAACCTCTAAGGCTGTTATTAGCAACATTGAAATCATCCAAACCGTCGGAGTTGATGCTCGGTAGAGAACCGGAGAACGTGTTGTTTTGCAAGAAGAGTCGGGTCAGCTGAGTTAAATTGTTGACCGCTAAAGGGATTGGACCGGTGAAATTGTTGGAAGAAAGATCGAGCCGTACCAAGCGAGTTAAATTAGTCACACTAGGTGGGAACGAGCCGGTGAACTCATTACCTTGCAAGTAAAGGCTACGGAGGAGAGTCAATTTGGAGAAATCGGCAGGAATCTCACCGGATAAACGGTTCGCTCGTAGGCTCAAAACCCGGAGTTGGCTCAACCGACCGATTGTGTTGGGTAGAATAGAACCGACGAGTCCCACACCAGGAAGACGAAGAGTGAAGACGGAAGAGCGGTTGGCGTCGCATTTGACGCCGACCCAGTCACAGGCTGAGGTCGAGGAGTTCCATTGAACCCGGTTCTCGTGTTTGGTTTGGGAAAGGAAAGCAAGGAGAGCTTGCTTTTCTTGAACTGGTTCGGAGTTTACTCCAAAACTTAGTATCAGAATTGAAACTATAAAAACACAGACAAAATTTACTACCATTTTGGGGTTTGAGTTGAAAAATGAAACACAACAGGTAATGAGGAGAATGAAGAGCTATTTGGCTTCTGATTCGGCCGGCGGCTTGGAAGGACCGGTTTGGACAAAGCTGAAAATTATTTTCCGGTGAGAACCCACAAAATAAAGAGAAATGGGAGAGTGAGAGCAGGGGAGGCTTTCTAAGGCACCGTTGAAAATGTGTTTTTTTCCTTGATAAATTATAATTTTAGCATTCATTTGTTATCAAATTATATATTTTTATAATATTTTGAACTAAAATTATTTGAAATTTTATATATTTTAATAAAGTACGTAGTTAAAAATATTTATTTATTAATAAAAATATTTTCATTAAAGTTTAAGTTGATATATTTTATATATTATAATATTAAAAAATTTGAAAATTATTTAAATGTGGCTTAAGGGTTTTTTTTTCCAAATCTGTCGTTTTGTATCTTTTTTTTTATCTTGTTTTGGTCGGCGATCGACGATATCAGTCTTAGTATAGGTCGCTGATCGCTGGTGTTTAATCTTGTTTACATTTTCTAATATATTGCTTTAATTTTTTAGCTTTTAATAAAATTATATGTGTTTTGGTTATCTTTTTCTCGTAAATCTTATTGTGTTTGTTTTTCTCTGTTTTTGTGGCACGTCTTTTCTCTGTCTTTATGCATGTCTCTGTCTTATGACATGTTTTTTGGATACATTTTCATCCGCTTGATACTCATATAGTGTTCCTTATGACGTTTATTCTTGATTTGAGTTTGTCGGTGGTCTTGAATAGCTTGATTCCCTTTTGTAGTTGTTTGCCGATGTAATCATAACTGTGTAACAGATCGGAGCCTAAAAATCGACTTAAAAAGGTATTTAAGTTTTCCATTGGATATTTCATTTAGTTCATGTTTTGACTCCTCCCTAGTGACTCTTTTTTCAATGGACTTCAGAGATTTGTTGTGGTATAAAGAGGTAGTATCTAATTTGACCGGACCAGCCCTTTAGTTTTTTTTGGATATGTCATTTTTTATTATTTTTTGAAAATTCGAAACCTTTGAAAGGTTATGATCTTAATTTTCTTTTGTTTATTAATAAAGTTGTCTGATTTCAAGTTTAAAATAAATGTGGCTTAAGGGTGTAATAAACCCCTGAATTTTGAAAAAAATCAAGTAAGTCCTTGAACTTTTTTTGCACTCAATTAAGTCATTGAACCAAAAAAGTTAATCAATTAAGCCCTTTGACCAATTTTGACCATTAAATATTGACAGTTTTTTCTTTAGATATTACTGGTATCTGATACATTACAGTTATATCATGTTGCATTTATAATTTTTTTCAATTTATTTTTATAAATTTTATAAATCTTTTAGAAATTTTTAGAACTTTTAAAGAATTCTTTAAATAAAATAAAAAATTCTGAAAATGTTAAGCGAAAACACCGTGACATGACGCACTGCACTAATTGATAAAAAAACTGTCAATATTTAATAATCAAAATTGGTCAAATGGCTTAATTGGTTAAATTTTTTTATTTAAGGGCTTAATTAGGTGAAAAAAAAGTTTAGGAGTTTAATTGATTTTTTTAAATAGTTTAAGGGCTTTTTAGACCTTAAGCCTTTAAATATTTTTTAACTTACACCTCCATGTCTAAAAAGATCATTTATCTTCTCAAAGACATTTTTTAACAATACTAAAGCTTCCTTTGGGGTTGCAGTACAAAACGGGCGTTGGGAGCAAAACGGCCGTTGGCCAAAAGCTAAAAAATCTAACTGTCCCAAAACACTCGTCTGGGCGCGTAATTAGGTGGGCAAATGCCCGTTTAGAGTTATACTGGTTGTTGATTGAGATTGTTGTGACTGATGAACACTGTTAGCTACCGTCACTGTAACAAAAAGCACAACCTAAACCCTTTTTCATCACACTTTTTAAAAGCAATTTTAAACTGCCCTAAGCATAATGTATCACGGCTTTACAAAGGTTAAAAATAAAGTGAGTTGAAATTGTAGGATGAGCAACCTTATACTTTTCTATTAGGGACCCTTCCCCGTAATTAAGAGTGATTTTTTGTTTTACCCGAGAAATAAAAAATTTAATTTAACATAAGTTTTATAAATTTAATTCAATTTTCATAAATTTAGTTTTAAAGAATTAAATAAAATTTGAGTTATAAAACAACTAAATTTCACATCGATCTTATAATAGAAATTAAATAGCATGTTAAAAAAGTTGAAATTTTTGATTTTAGTTTTTTTTTAGAAAATTAACTAAAAGATAGACATAGGCAGGTTGATGAATATTTTAATATCAATTATGTTGCAAACGGCGACCAACAAAGGTTAAATGACGGTGAAAAAGGATGTCGACCATAGAAAATAAGAAAATTAAAATTTTAAGCTAATTCATAAACAAAATCCCCAAAATGCAAAGTTTATGTGCATGCATTAAAGACTTATAGTATGTACCAACAACTAGTTAGTTTAGTGAGATAAGATATTAGATTCCTTAAACAACATCAGTGGTCCAAGTCTTGGCGTTGTAAATAGAGAAAATTAAGTTGTGAGAGTCGCCTCTACAATAGACCTTGGCAGTACTTGATCCAATTAGTTAACTAATGAATTAGATATCAAATAGTTAAACAAAAAAAAGACTTATATTACGAGTAATGAGCACAACTTAAAATTTTTGTGAAAACAAAAATTATAGTTAAGTGAAGAAAATGTGAACACACTAAAAATTGGTCGACTATATATATTCCATCTGTCCCATTCAATATGTCCCTTTTGTGTTTTGAACTTGTCCCACTTAAAATGTCTCATTAAAAAAATCAACAACTTTAAAAAGCATATTTCTCTTTATACCTTTTTTTGTTTTCTAACAAAATAAAATTTAACTTTTTAAAAATAAAATTGTCGTTTCAATTATTTTACATTATATTTCTTATATTCTTTTATAAACTTTTTCTTTCTTAAAAATGTGTGAAAAGTTAATAATAAACAAAATAAATGGAAACGGAGAGATAATATATTTTGACCAGATATGATTGACCCAAAATAACAACGTTGCTCTTTCCAGTACTGCTGTTTTGAACGCGCGGGTGTATGCGCCTTGAGATTGTGCAATTGGATTACAGCCTTTCCGCTCGCTTTGGATTGCTCCATGTGAGAGCGGGAGTAATTCAAGTTAATGGTTATAGTGATGGAAGGGTATGTGGGTCCCGGCTGTATCCACCTCTGTCTTAAAGTGTGAGACGGTAGGGAGTGGACTCCACGCAGACAAAGAGCGTGGCGGGGAATACGTCCACGGCCTTGTTCCCATGGGCTGAGAAGACTTTGATCGTATTGAATAGGCCCCGCAAGTATGGCTCACTATCAATTACGGTAGGCAGCCCAAATTCGCATCGTACTAAAAGCGTGTTATTATTAAAAGAGAGTTTTGTATAAAAAAATAAAGTAAATTTATTTTTTTATCAATTAACTCAACGCGAAACTCGTATTTTGTTAAAAGAGAGTATCGAACTTGTATCTTATAAAAAATAAATTTGCCTTACATAGACGGAAAGAGATTCATTTTCTAAATAGTCAAGTTTAGGATTATTTTTTAATTAATTATTTAAAAATGTATATTCATTTCTTGTACACATATGTGTATGTACCTAAGTTTTATCGGCTATTGATATTATCTTGTTCAATTTCATATAAAAAATTAAATAAAGGGGGAGTGTGAGAAGTCAAAATATCAATGGGAATAGAGAGGAAGAATAAATGCTGCGGTCGTACGATTCATTTTTAAATTTGTTTGAAATAAACTAGTCTTTGGAGACAAAGTAGACCTACAAACTAGTGGAAAATTTGAATTTTATGACCAAATAGGATAATAAATAAATAAAACAAGGGTAGGTGATTTATATAATTATATTTTAACTTTTTCGTACATTCAGTAGCGGAGTCATAATTTTCATATAGTAGGTCAGAATAGAGTATAATATATGAGAATTATCATACCACCATAATATAAATATTGTTGACCCTATACCCAAACAAATCAATGGGGTCAATTCTAACATTTTCATAAAAAAATTATATTAACTTCTCGAAAATTCATTTAATTATTTGAAAATCTCAAATCGCAATAAATCAAGTGGGTCAATTGACTCCTAATTTACATGTGACTCCGCCATTGCGTATATTTCATCCTCATTTTAAATTGTACATTCAGTGTTTTCAATTATTTTTAATAACATTATTCTCAAAATTTAAATAAATTTCATCACCAATATGTATTGTTGAAAAAAAGCCACTTATAGAAAAAAGGTCTTTTTTCTTTTTTCATTTTAATCATTAAAAGGTCCTTTTCTTTTCTGGGAAACAGATGTAAAGGGCCGGAAAGTGGACAGTCGTACCATGTTCTTAAATTTTGAGTATAAGCTGCACTAATTTTTATTTTTGATAGGAGATGTCTCGTATTATATGAATTTTAATTATATTCGAAGTTAAGTTGAAGTCTTAAAAGCGATGAGTAGAGTTTTCTTTTTTTTCATCAATAAAATTTAAACTTTTTTCTTCCTTAAGAAATATTTAACTCTTTATTACTTAATTCAACAGAAGTTAACAAAACTTTAATAAGGATTCGAATATGTTAAAATGTTCAATATTTTTAAATTTGTTAGTGAGAAAAAATAAGAGTGGTTTCGGTGCAGACAAGCCTATGAACACATAATAATCGACACTGCAAACATCTTACTTTCTTGGTGGATGCATGACTTTTTGCCTTACCATTCTCCAATTGCCCACTTGTTTTCGTGCCCCTCGGTAAGTTTGAATCAACTAATGTGGATTACTTCAGTTTTAAGTTTAAATTTTTGTTTACCGTTTTAAGGGTGTACATCGAATGAGTCAATCATTAGTTAAGGAGTGCTCTCGACTCGACTTTGATATTCAATAAACTTGATAAAATTTTGTTCGACTCATGCTCGTTAAAAAACTCGTTATTCGACTTGACTCAATAAAAGTTTGCTCGACTCATGCTTGTTAAAAAAACTTGTTGCTTGACTCGACTCGTTCTTCGATTCGGCTCGTAGTTCGTTAAGCTTGTCATAATTTTTACCTTTATTAAAGGGTAAGCTACAACGAAGGTCATTCAATTATGGGTAATGTTACATTTAGTTCACTCAATTATGGGTAAGGTTACATTTGGATAACCCAATTATTAAAGGTTACGCTTGGGTCCCTCAATTATGGGTAAGGTTACATTTGAGCCACCTTTCATATTTAAAAAATATATATCAATTTGTGTATTAGATTAATTGATAATTTCAAATGAAGTGCTCTAGTGTTAGCGAGTGTATACAAGTGATTTGGAAGAAAAAATGACTAAGTTGATGCATTTTTTTTAAATATGAAGGATGACCCAAATGTAACCTTACCCATAATTGAGTGACCCAAGTGTAACCTTTAATAATTGGGTAACCCAAATGTAACCTTACCCATAATTGAGTGACCCAAGTGTAACCTTTAATAATTGGGTGACCCAAATGTAACCTTGCCTATCATTGAGTGACCCAAATGTAACTTTTAATCATTGAGTGACCCAAGTGTAACATTACTCATTATTGAGTAACCTCTATTGTACTTTACCTTTTTTTAAAGTATATGTAAAATATAGGAATATACTGTATAGAGCTTAATATAAACATAAATTAATAAATTTAACTAAAAAATTATCAAAATAGTGTGTGAAGCAATTTCAAAACCTAAACTCCAAAGTATTAATCTACAAATACACCAAACTAACACCTTATACAAAAATTAATGAAGTTGCTTGCGAACTTATCAAGTCGAGTTGGGTCTTCCTCGACTCGTTAAGGTCTCAAGTCGAATAAACTCGAGTCGAGCGTTGACCAAGTTTTAAACAAGTAGAGCCCGAGCTGTTCAACCCATGTACTAGCTTAATAAAATAGATAACTAATAAAGAAGATTCAGATTTTCAGGATGGACACGTATGTGGATCGGTAGTAAGTTCAACCCATGCACCAGCTTTCAACGGTTCTGGTGTCGTACGCTTGCATCTTTAGCGACTGTGATTTGCCTATCTACCACTCGAGCATATACATTTGCACGTGCAGGTCGCTCCATTACAATCTTGATTATCCAAAACAACACAAGACGCCATGCATATATAACAAATCAGGGGTAGGGAAAAAGTGGGCGTTTATGCTTGTAAGCTGTGATAGTGTCATCTCATCCTTCCTTTTGGCCTTTACCATATTGAAGCTATGCAATGTAACCTTGAGTTGGCAGCATGATTAGAGCCTGGAATTCGACCCTGTACATGTTGTTGTTGTTCGTAAATTCGACCGCTCGCTCGAGCAAGGGTCGAGAGCATACGGATAATCGATTTGCCAGCATCAATGTGACCCAAAGGGCCCCTAGTCTTCTCTTCAGATGTTGCTGGCCATCCATGTTTACTTTATACCCAACCGAATCTTGCATATCCCGCATTCTATTCTTCCCACTAAACACATGGGACCGTTGTTGCCGATGCAGGTCGGCTTAAGTTGTTAAGGGTCGAATGTTGTATGCCCGATGCTCGGATTTGAATTCCTTGACCATAGTTCTCCATTGGTAGTGTTATATCTACGTTATATTTATGCCTACTATCTACTCCGCTACTATCATTTCTGCAAGGCTATATCTTCGTTCTTGTGTTCTCTGCAACACCGACGAGGCGAGTTGTATGCCCCAAAAGTCCAGTAGCTAAGGGTCTGTAAATCTCAAGTATGTGATAATAGAAATCATCTACCTTTTTGGTGTTAGTTTCGGTGTCGCTATTTATGTCCTTACGCTAAAAAATCAAGTTTAGAGTTTAAGGTTAAAGTTTAAGGTTCTGGCTCAAGAATAGAGTTTAGGGAAATATGGTGTAAATTGTATTTTTAGGGTTTAAGACTTATAATATACGCTTAAAGCTTAAGATTTAATTTTGCAGTATTAAAACATAAAAATAAAAAAACATAGAAATGGGACCGATGATTTTTATTCATCAGTGAAATGTCCTAATAAAAACACAGACAAGGCTGGCCTTGCACCCTGAGCCTGGTCTACATGGCTGAATGCCCTGCTTAATGAGTCCTGCTTCCATATTTGGGCTTGTCAAACCGAACAAACAGTAAAGGATGGAAAATTGAACTTTAATAAACCCATGAAGGGGATAGCATTTCTTGGTTGTATCAATGCTAATGCATTTAGAATTTTGATGTTAAAACGGTAACCTCATTCATTTATTTCCGTATATTTTTTTAGCATTTTAGTTCAATTACAAGGTAATATTTTTGTCTGATTTTAAATTTAAGTAAACACACACATTCGTGCATACTAAGTTACTTAAAACCGAATCATCTAAGAGAAACGTCATATATCATATAATTGTATCTTATAGAAAGAATTTTAGATACACTCCTACATGTTGCTGCATTCGCCATCGGCTACTTGGTTTCGAAACTA
>CM033724.1:692711-819226 GCA_019671005.1 Hibiscus mutabilis | reverse complement strand
TCTCCATAGATTGTGAAATGCAGGTATCCATATAAAACATTGTTTTGGTGTTTTTGTACTTGGATGTTCTTTATCGATCCGTACTCAAATTTCGTGTTTTTCGACGCACAGAGTTCGAATGTTACATTGTAAATGAAATAATTGAATTAAAAATTTGTTTTCACAATAAATTTTTATATTATCTAATCCGAAATAGCCTGTTAATAAGATCAAACTTAAAGATGAAATTAACTTGTATTTATGTAACTTGTTGCAGCATAACGAAAGGCTAAAGATATTACAACTGGAGGCTCGAAAATGGAGGATTGAGAAGAAGTCGCTGATATGAGAAACGTGTCTATTAGTTTACTCGATGTGGCAGATTTATCTGTTCACCAAAACCAAGTACTCCATGGTTTACGTCATTGTTCAAAAGCGCCATGTTGAGTAAAGTCTTGTTGAGGTTGAGTTGCTGAGGATTTGCAGTATCGGGCAACAACGAAGAAGCCGACACCAGACCATGGAATTTGAAGAAGAAGAAAGAAAGAAAAAAGATTCACGTGGGATGATTAAACCAGTTGAAAGTGGGACCTTGGGACCCAAAATATATTATTTTATTGGGGAAAAGAAAAACTAACAAGCCACGTCACAATTTCTAATGAAAGGGATAAAAATGAAAGCGAAATAAAAGTTAAGTGATTCTAATAAAATTTTTAAAAATTTGGTGACCAAAATAAAAGTACTTTAAAAGTTCGGCGACCATATGTGTACTTTACCCTATAAAATAAGACATGTATCAATATTAGAAGTTTATTTCTGAAATTAAAATTTTATTGATAAAGTATCAAATATTAATCTATACATCATACAAATTTTATACGGTGGATTCTTTCATAATATTTATTCAGTTAGACAAATTCCCTAAGATTTGGAGGGAATTAGTGAGGGCCTGACTCTATTTATACAAGAATGTATGAATTTAAAAGTGTAAAAAATGATTAGGGCTTAATATTAAAATAAGTGTTTAAATTATTTTGGTTTTCTTTTTGGGTTTTATTTTGATACACAGCCTGTGTAAAATATTTTTACACAACCCTTCTATAAAATTTAAAATCCCAACACTAACACCCTACATTATAAACCCTACTCTAAACCATACAACATAAACCCATAAACTTTAAACCCTAAACTAAACCCGTAACCCCTAAATTTCACAAGCATGTGTAAACTTTAATTTACACAGATTGTGTATCAAAATTTTCTCTTTCTTTTTTAGGTGTTTAAATTTTTCCTATTTTTAGGTGTTCAAATTATAATTTTTTTTGTCAAAATATGTATTTCAATTGACCCTAAAAAAACAAAAAAAATGATAAATTGACCCCTAAAAAGAACAAAAAATTTAAATCCTAAAAAATGAATAATTTAGGCATCTATTTTAACATTAAAACATTAATGAGTGAAATATTTTGAAAATTTCAAACTTTTCCCTAATCTAAAAAATTAGAGGGAATATAATTTCCCTCCAAATGAAAAAGGTTAAGTTCAACATTTATGAATATTGCGATTGTAAGTCAAATTTATTAATAGAACGATTTTAAATAATTCAAAATTTAAGATTAAAATTTGGCTTAAGATTATAAAAGGTTTTTGATTAAAAAAACTAATTAAGCCCTGAATTTTCACCAAATTAAGTTATCGAATTAATAAATTAAATTAATTAAGCCATTTGATCAACTTTAATCATTAAATCTTGATAAATTTTTTCTTTAAATATTACTACCATATGATACATTACAATTTTATCATATGTCATTTACAAGAAACCAACAAGTGGTCCCAATGAAAAAACGGATGAGGTTCTTTCTAGAAGACCCAAATTCAATCGCAATGTGTGTGCATTATCAAATGGTTACGAATATCAAATGATAACACGACATGATGCACCAACTAATTCAAAAAATATTAGATTCAATAGCCAATATTAGTAAAAAAACTTAATTAATTCAACTTATTAATTCAAAATCTTATCTAAATGCAACAAATAGAGATTAATTGATTTTTCCCCAAAAGTTAACGAGTGTACACCCTTAAACCTTAATTTTTTATATTATACTATTTTTTACAAGTTAATAAAATTAATGACCGTAATGTAATTTTTCAAACTTTTAAGTTATAAAAAAAACTTATTCACGCATTTAATGATCATATGTAGTTTACCAATAAAAATCCAAGAATGTGCCAGAGAGCTTA
The DNA here is from genome assembly GCA_019671005.1 of Hibiscus mutabilis. Lineage (NCBI taxonomy): Eukaryota > Viridiplantae > Streptophyta > Magnoliopsida > Malvales > Malvaceae > Hibiscus > Hibiscus mutabilis. The sequence goes on along the minus strand of CM033724.1, from coordinate 816,997 downwards.
GAAACTGAAAAGAATATAAAATTAATTTCTCCTCTGATTGAAAAAGCGAAAAACCCATTTCTTTTTCGTTCAAAAAAAGAAAAACCCATTTCTTTAGAATACCTAGCATTGTTTAAGGGTTTACGGATTTTAAGGACTTTCTTTCTTTTTTTTTTTTTTTTCTGGGTTTTTTAACCTTCAAAAGAATCTACAATCATGTCGCAGTCTAATTGGGAAGCTGATAAAATGTAAGTTCTTTTATGTGCGATTCTGCTGTATTTTGCTTACTGGGGTTCTTTTATTTCATTATTTCTTCTTATTATGGGTTTTGAGTTTTAACTTCATTATTTAATGGGGTTTTAATGAAAGTTTCCATTTTGTTCACCGACCTTGTTTCTTTTCCATTTTTTGGCCTGTCGATGGAATTATTACGATATTTTGATTTAGGGTTTCTTTTCTTCTTTTTAATGCTCCCTTTGTTATATTTTTCCACCTTTGTTATAAAGAAAATCATATTAAATGGGGCAGAGCTGAGAGCATTATGTTTTTTAAAATGCGTTTGAATTCGAATGAAGGGTTGTGCTTGTGGAAGTTTCTAGCTTTATGTAATAATATATTCTTTTTGGTTGATAAAGGTTTTTGTTTAGATTAAGGTTTAATGTTATGCATCTAAATTTATTACCTTTTACTGTTTGTTAGAATCTGGGGACTGAAATTTTAATGTTTGATCCTTATGAGCACAGGTTGGATGTGTATATATATGATTACCTGATGAAGAGGAAGTTAAGTGCTACTGCAAAGGCATTTCAAGCTGAAGGGAAAGTGTCAACTGATCCAGTAGGTATGACATACCAAAAAAAAAAAAAAAAAAAATTCTTGCTAATATAACTTTTTTGAACTTAATGATTCTGTTCTTTAATGTGTTTTCCAGCTATCGATGTGCCTGGTGGTTTTTTATTTGAGTGGTGGTCTGTATTTTGGGACATATTCATTGCAAGGACTAACGAGAAGCATTCTGAAGCTGCTGCTTCTTACATTGAGGTGTGTTGCCTACTTGTCAAAGCTCTCTATGTTCTCTAGCACATAATTTACTACAGTTGTTTATGGAAAAAAGAACTTGCTGCGTCCTTGAATAACTCAGGTTTGTTTTGTAATTGATACTGGTATATCTTCTCTGGTATTGTCTTGCTCGTTGTTTGGATGGGAAGTTCAATCAAGTAAAAAATCAATACAAGGATGGTCTTTTTGAAGGAACAAATGTGAAATGGATCATATTATTTATTGACATTTTTTATTCACGTCATTGGTTGCTTTACAATTGCTGTTTTCATTGAGTTATAGATGGGCAAGTTTGCTGTTTAATTAATTTGGTAAAGAATGGCAGACTCAAATGGTCAAAGCTCGAGAGACGCAGCAGCAACAACATTATCAGAAGCCTCAGCAGATGCAGATGCAGCAGCTCTTATTGCAGAGGCAAGCTCAGCAGCAACAGCAGCAGCGAAGAGAAGGGACTCAGTTAGCAAATGATGCTGCCAATGGGCTTGTCGGTGAACCTCACATGAAGGAGAGCACTGCAAGGGCAATTGCCGCCACAGGAAAGATGTATGATGAGAGTTATAGGTTTCCACGCCAAAGGGATTCCTTGGATGATGCATCTGTGAAGGTACATTAGCTTGATAAGAATTGATCCCACCTTTTTTCGCCCATTCTTGTGTTTTTTTGACATCAGATAAATTGCAGCAACTGGGTGGTAATTTGGGCCAGCTTCTGGATCCTAATCAAGCTTCAATGATGAAAGCAGCCTCAATGGTTGGCCAGCCTCCTGGGTACTTCTCAATTCTCATGTGATCTTTTTGTACGAAAAGAATCATTTATTGTTTTCATTATTTTCTTTTTCATGTTTGTGCTGTGTAAAAAACTGTTAGTGATACTTACAGGCAAACGCTGCATGGCACACCTGGAAATGTATCAGGAAGTCTTCAGCAGATGCAAAATCGAGGTCAGCAGATTTCTGTGCCCACCCAGGTATGTAATTGTCACTTTATCCTTTTTGTATATATTTTGAAGTTTGGAACTCAGATTGCAGTTTCTTTTTCGGCCTTTAAATAATATTGGTTGTTTTATATACCATATGGTGATGCAGGATTCAAGGAGTGATATCAATTCAATGTTGACTCCAAGAGCTGCTGGTCCTAATGGATCATTAGTTGGAGTTCATGGTAAATTTTTCACCTCAAGAGAGTTGTTTCTTGAAGTATAAAATATAAAATATTGCTTTTATTGACTTATATTATTCTTAAGGATCAAATCAAGCTGGTGGCAATATGACACTGAAAGGATGGCCTTTAACGGTAAGTCTTTTTACTTACAGTTATGAAATTGGCATTTCCTCCACGTTCACAGTTTCACTTGCTCGCTGCAAATGAACAATATTGAGTTCATTGTATGGGTTTTAGGGATCTCTATTGAATAAATCATTGTTTGGTTGTGAAAGAAAATGGATGTGCTTACTAATGGAATATCTTATGTTAGGGTTTTCTATTGTCTTGGTTGAAGAATTTGTGTGGGATATGGGTAAACCCTTGATATTGTGGCTTATTGATAATGGTGAAATAACTTTGTCAAATGGATACAGGAAACAAGAGAGAGAGATTAATTTATATTTATAATTACAGTCCATGGAAGTAAATCCTGTTCTTTCTAAATCCATATAGTGGAAAGTAAAGTGAGTAGAATAACCGAGATATGTAATCTTTTATCTATGGTTGAAATCTGATCATTTTTGTGGCTGCTGCTGTATTAAATGTGTATCGGATTTGATTTGTGGGTTTGTTGTTCAAAATTTTATTCATGCTTTATGGTAAACGTAATAAGCTTGCAAGATTGATACACTGGTTTCCTTGTCTAATAAGTAGCTTACCAATTGTAGGGACTGGACCAACTTCGATCTGGGCTTCTCCAGCAACAGAAAACTATGACTCAGTCCTCTCAGCCCTTCAGTCAGCTTCAGCTACAGCAACAACTTCTCCTTCAAGCACAACAAAACTTGTCGTCCCCTTCGGCAAATGATTTTGAAAGCAGAAAAATGCGAATGCTTCTGAACAATCAGATTATGGGTCTTGGGAGGGATGGCCAACTAAATTCTCTCGGTGATGTGGTTCCCAAAGTTGGATCACCTATGCGAATTGGTTCTCCTGTGCTGTCTTGTGGGGATACTGATATATCAATCAAGGTATTTTTGTCTGTACTGTACAACATTGACAATTGTTATTATTCTTGATGCTCTCATTAGATTTGAAGCTGTTGTAGGCTTGTAGCTTCCTCACTCTTGATAAATGGTGTTCATATGTTTCGGTTACAGCAGCAACAACTGCATCAAAACAATCAACAATCACAACAATTTGCACAGAATCCACTTTCAAGTCAGCAGTCTCAGAATTCAAATCCTCAACTCCAGCAGCAAGATAAACTGGTTGGTGCCTGCAGTATGATGCCTGATGAACACCTTTAACAGAAATATCTATATGCTATTTTCTCTTTTTTTTTTTTTTTCCTGTTTTAATGTTCGTAGATTATCTATTCTCCCAAAGTATCTAAACATTTTAAAAGATATATGTGATAGTTGTGCACTTTGACCTTTGGATTCTTTCTGATCTATCTCATGATCTGGAATTGGATTACTGTAACCACTTCATTTGTATGTAATTTGGACCATCATTTCAAATCAACATCCTGCTCCTGCCAGCATTTCTAACATACTATTATGTCTTTTTGCTGAAGGCTTCAAAAAATCAAGGTGGCCGAAAGAGGAAGCAGACAGGGTCATCATCAGGTCCAGTCAATAGCTCAGGAACTGTGAACACCACTGGACCATCTCCAAGTTCACCTTCTACTCACACACCAGGAGATGCTATATCAATGCCCACGTTGCCCCATAATAGTGGTTCCTCCAAGTCTTTGCTTATGTTTGGCTCCGATGGTTTGGGTTCCCTTACATCAGCTCCTAATCAATTGGTAAAGCTCCTAACATCTCTTGATTAACATTGTGTCTTGCTTTTATATATATATATATATATATATATATATATATATTATATTATAAGTTCTTATTTTTCTGCAGTGCTGAAATTTAGATTTTGGCTGTTTTAATTTCTATGGGAAGTTCCTGTGATAAATGAGTTGGCAACCTAAGTGTCTATATCATATGCTTATTCTGATTTTGGTATTGAAGAGGTTAAAAGTATAGAAAATAGACAATACAGTAAAGAGATAGCTCTTTTGGATAGACTCTTTAACTTAAAGAATCGATGTTAAATAACTTGATTTCAGAAGAGATGCTATCAGAAGTGAAGTCATTAAAAAACTGACAATCTACATGTTTAGTCTTGGCTAATACTGAGTTACATAGGATATTTTGGGACTTATCATTCCCTAGATTGGATGCGTTAATTGGAAGAATTTTGCGGACTGCTTCTAGTTATTCTGATTGATATTCCATTCTGCTGTGGGATAACTTGAGATAGTAAATTGCAGGTTGATATAGACCGTTTTGTGGATGATGGGTCTCTAGATGATAACATAGAGTCATTCTTGTCTCATGATGATCCAGAGCCCAGAGATAGAGTTGGTTGGTCCGGTGATATCAGCAAAGGTATGGTTAATATTAATTTTTAAATTGTTGGGGCAAACTTCATAGACATTTAATAATATTGTAATGTCAGGCTTAACATTTATGGAAGTCCAGCATATCCCGGCCAGTACAGGTAAAGTCGAATGTTGTCACTTCTCAGCAGATGGGAAGTTGCTTGCTACTGGTGGCCATGATAAAAAGGTCTGGGGTGATTTGATTTAATTTCCTACTATCTTTTTTATTCTTTTGTGGTATGAACTAGTTAAACCTTATATTATGGTTGATAGGCAAACTTCAGTGCTATTCCCGCTGAAGTTTTTAATATTTCTGAAGAATAAAAGATAAACATGTTTACTTGATGACATCATTGCACAGGCTGCACTGTGGTGCACTGAGTCTTTTGCACTGAAGTCGTCCCTTGAAGAACATTCTCAATGGATAACTGATGTTCGTTTTAGTTCAAGTATGTTGAGGCTTGCTACCTCTTCAGCTGACAGAACAGTCAGGGTCTGGGATGCTGATAATGTAGGGATATTTTCTTTAAATTTTGTCATGTGGATTATTTTCTTTTATATTTCTTGATTTATGGATGCATGATTCTATTTTGCAGCCTGCTTATTCACTTCGTACTTTTATGGGACATTCTACAACTGTTACATCACTTGACTTCCACCCTACCAAAGATGACCTTATCTGCTCATGTGATAATTCTAATGAGATTCGATATTGGAGCATTAAGAATGGTAGTTGTGCTGGAGTTTTGAAGGTATATAGTCTTACCATTTATTCTCTAGAAATGGTTATGTACAATGTGTATAGTTGTTTTACTTTTTTTTTTTTTTGCAGATCTTATTTTTACAACTAATATCTTTCTTTTCTCCCCTTTTATCAGGGTGGTGCATCCCAGATAAGATTTCAGCCTCGTGTGGGAAGGTTTCTTGCAGTTGCAACTGATAATACTGTATCCGTACTTGACGTAGAAGCCCAAGTTTGCCGGGCCAAATTACAGGTAGGTTGGGACTTTTCTAGTTATTTTGTACCCTACAGTGAAATGAGGTTTTGGCAATTGTTATTGGAGTCCGCCGACACCCTAGCTTTGTCGCATATAGAATAAGAAAACTAAATGATTGTGGCGTTGCATGGTGATGGTTTCTTTGCAATGACAAGTCTTGACGAGAACGATCTAGTGTCGTGAATGTTGAACGTTTGTATATGTTCTTTGCCACAAAGGCTTTATAGGAATAGGAGTCCACATGCTCTAAAACTTATACATCCATGGTGCACAAACTTTTCTATTCGGAGGTTTGAGTTAAAGAGTTGGCATCAAAGTTGATTCCCCCTGACTCGTATGACTTTGGATATGGAACAACAAATATCTTGTAACTGATCATTTTGATCGCACTGTTATTGTAGGGGCATAAAAGCGCTGTCAATTCTGTGTGTTGGGATGCTAGTGGCAAGTTTTTGGCATCGGTAAGTGATGACTTGGTGAGGGTGTGGAGGGTTGGGTCTGGTGGCAAAGGGGAATTTGTTCATGAACTGAACTGCACTGCAAGCGGCACCAAATTCAACACGTGTGTTTTCCATCCTTCTTATTCTTCCCTGTTGGTGGTCGGGTGTAATGAGAATCTGGAGCTGTGGAACATGATGGAGAACAAAATATTGACCCGACACGCACACGAGAACCTAGTGTCTGCATTGGCAGCATCAAATGTCACGGGCATGGTAGCCTCAGCTAGCCATGACAAGTGCGTGAAGCTCTGGAAGTGAAACCGGTACAGTTCCTTACTCTACGTGTATATATATAACAGGGTTTTTCGGCCATGTCATTTTGGTACATCGATCTCGGAGAAGCAAAGGAATATGGGGGGAGCTAGATTTAGATTTTTGCCCAAAAGAGAAGGCCATACATTACTCAGGCCTAACAAGTTGGAGCTTTGCTTTGAGATATATTAATGTATTTTGTGGAGGCTAACTAATGTTGTTTGTTGAATACAGAAGAATCACAGTTTAAACATACATCATAAATATCACCTTAACTAGAGACTGCTACTTAATCCAATAAAAAAACCCAAAAAAAAAAAACAGAGGACTGGACTAATATAATATAATATTAAGATATTTTCGTAATAATAATGGGTCCTTGCAGTGTCTTTTAAACCAGAAAATTGTGGTAAGGTGGAATCAGGAACATAATTCTGTTAGTGTCTCTATGTAAAATTATCATTTGACCTATAAATCTTAAATTCTAAAATTTTAAACTAAATTTTTAATATTAGGACGCTTGTGAAGATTTTTTTTCACTGTCAATATATGAGATAATTATCCTTGTTAAAAAAATAAAAATGTATATAAAAAAATCATAAAATCTTTTATGTTTAGTAATCTTTTAATGTTCAAATGTTTATTTTTAAAGGAATTTGTATATTTACTTTAAAAATTAAAAATATTAAAGAAAATAATAAAAATTAACTACAAGTGAGATATGAGAGTGGATGTATTCAAGATTTGGGAAAATATTTTAAGACTACACTTGTAATAAATAATGAGAAAATTCATTATTCGTACATCATATTAAGTTTACAATTTATTCAAAGTCGTATGAAAATAAAAATGCTGAAAAGAAATAGTTATACACTCTTACCAAAAATAAGACCTCGGAGTCCAATTGACATCTAAAACAATCGAGCTTACAACTCTATATATCCCTAATTTATTTTAGATTACAATCATTTTTTATATTGAGAAAAAAACAACTTAATATATATATATATATATTATTCACTACCGAGTCAGACTCGGACATATTATATATTCCTATACAGATTCATGTTTATAAGAAAACTGAACTACATGAGATGAGAAACAAGACCATGCATACTTTCCCTTGGTTCAGATGAAATTGAGTCGAATCGAATCAAAATTTTGTCATCTCCTCTGGAAATTGAAGGCTTTTATAGCGAATCCGAAAATCACTGCAAAAAATATGACAAAGAAACCTACCATAGCAGCCGTTACGCCCAAGAAATCATGCCGATACCCGAACACCACCTTGAGCAACAGTCGCATCGGCATCGAGTCTACTCCGTTTGATAGCTTGACCGTCTTTTCGTCGTCTCCGTACTGCGAAATCACGAGGCCATATAAACTCCAGGCTATGGGGTTTGCCCAGTAATACCATCTCCACCATATAGGGATTCTCTGGAAAATTACACAACACTCGTTTACTTGTGAAACAAAGCATTGGCAGATTAGGCAAATGTGAAGAAACAAGAAAACAGCTGGTTTATTCATTACCTTGTGGGGAATCATAAAGCCAGAGAAAAGGTTCCAGAGCATATAAAACGGAGCGGCGATGATGGCCGCGACGTTGTGATTCGGTGTGACGGCGGTCGTCATCATTCCGTAAAAGGTGAAATATAACAAAGTTGTGTACATGAAGAATAAGTACCACATAAATTTCAAAGCGTTCCATTCAAATGAGGCCATGGAGTAGAAAATCGAACAGTAAATTACTGATTGTGCAAACACGTACGGGAGCTCAATGGCAACCTGTAAATATGAAGCAGAATGAATATATTCTAAAGATTAAAGCGCACAGAGTTTCTGCTAATGTGCAACAACTGAAAATCGGAGATCGACCTGAGCGAATGCAAAGGCTAGGCCTGAATACATTCCGGCTGCTCTTTCTCGGTATGAAACAAATCTCTCGATAGAAACAACAGGTTGAACCGCAGTTGCATTTGTGATGCCAATGAAAAGGACTGCAGCATACATGGACCCCATGGCATTGAATAAATCTTGCTGGCTCTCCCTGTAAGTGCATCAAATTGAAACAAAAGACTATAAGTAACCAAAATGGAAGACAACGTTTATGGCACGCAAGACAATCCATGAACAGATCGGAAATGCATAGAATGAAAATGATTTGTTCATCATTTTTTTAAGGAAAACCAGATTTTGCTACAACTTGAATCATTCTATTAGTACGCCCTAAGCTGTCAATAATATGCTTGAAAAACATATGAACCAAAGCTAAGATTTATAACAAAACAACTTGACACACTCCGCCATATGAATGGTATTGAAAAGGATGCTAAGTAGAAAACCTTTTCGAACCGAATTTCCAGCATATAGTTCCGAGCATCAGCGAGATGACAACAGTATAGAAGAATTTAACTGCTGTATATTGGGGGTTTCGCCAATAAGATAGATTTTGCTTCCAAAGACATGCTAAGAACTGTTCATAAAAGGACTGGGAATACTTGGATAGAAAGTTTAATTCCTTAGTATTGCTAGTTGGCTTGCTTAGGTTTTCAACCAACTCCCTGTTGAGCCTGAAACAAAGAAGTACAATGAAATTCGATGAAGAAGCTTTTGAAAAGATGGTTAGAACTAAAACACTAAATGAATAGCCATAAGCAACAGCTGAGATTCCAAAATGTATCCCTTACTGAAATAGATTCGATCTTCGATAAATTTCTGCAAAGTCCACCCCCAAACGATTTTCGTCAGCCGATGAAGTAACCTCAAGCATCCAAGCGGCAGGATTATAGCCGGGTCGAATCTTAGGCACTCCTTCAACTGCCTAGAAAATGGAACTATAGAGTCAGCATGGGTGACACCAACTTCCATTTCTTCAGAGGCCAAGTTCATAGTTCAATAATCAATTAAATGTTTATGAGATATAACAATCTGACCTCAAAATACTTTATGAGTTCGCAAGACTTGGAGCCAAGTGGACCTGCATATATGAGCTCTCCTCCGCGCTTCATAAACAAAAGCTGCAATCATAGATTAAATAAGAAGCTGAATCAGGAAGGGATCAAAATGGTTATACGATGAAGTACAAAATAACTTGTCCCTGGATTTGCCTATGTGTCACGGAATTATTTTAAAAAGAAGTAGACCTCGTCGAAGGATTCAAAAATATCTATGCTGGGCTGATGGATAGTGCACACGATTGTTCGTCCAGTATTCACAATGTTTCTGACAGTCCTCATTACGATGGCAGCAGATCTAGCATCCAATCCTGATGTAGGCTCATCCATGAAGACTATAGAAGGGTTGGCAACCAGTTCAACAGAAATAGTGAGTCTCTTTCGTTGTTCAGTGGACAAGCCATCAACTCCTGGTAGACCGATCAATGCCCCACTTAATGGAGTAAGCTCCACAAGTTCCATCACCTCCTCAACAAATGCCTGAAAATTCATCCCTAGATAAGTCAATATGATAGTCGATAGACTAAGCTGCCAAATATAATTAAAAAGAAAAAGAAAGGTCTTTTATGATTACCATTTGTGTCTCGGCGTCTACATCTGATGGTAACCGAAGCCAAGCAGAGAAAAGAAGCGATTCGAGAACAGTCAAACAAGGAGAATGAATATCATTCTGCTCGCAGTAACCTGAAATTCTTGCAAAAGTTTCTTGCCTTTTGGGATAACCAGAGATATGAATGCTCCCTTCTATGACCCCTCCGGTTTTTCGACCAGCTAAAACATCCATGAGTGTAGTTTTACCAGCACCACTGACACCAACCAAAGCTGTAAGAACACCAGGTCTAAACGCTCCAGTAACATTGACCAACAACTGCAATCTGTCTTCTGTTATCCCTTGTTGCTTCAATTCCTGAAAAGATGCATAGATAAGAAGTTAATTGATCAATGCATCTCTACAAAACAAATAGAAAAGGGAAAAAGGTCAATATGCTATACCACAGGGACATCTACAAAGTAATTTATATTGCTGAAAGACATAGAAAGTTGTTGAAATGGAAGAACCATGCCTCTCTGCTTGAAATATTTTCCTGCCCAGCAGTTGAATAGAAAAGTAAAATACGTGGCATCATACTAATACAAATTAAAAAAGGTATAAGGACCAAAAATGTCTATTACTTACCATTTAGTGAGGCTGAATTTTGCAAATAATATCTCAGTTCAGTAACAACGTTTTCACCTTTCCTTCTCATATCTCTCTCTTGCAGCTCTTCCTTGGAGAAAACAGCCTGTTGCTTCCCCAGAGCTGTAGTAATGGCAAGGTATAAAATTAATTATATTCAGACCATATATGTTAAATGTTTTTGCTAAGAAATGAAGTTTAGGATCGATAATTTTTTTAATAGAACAAGATAGCTTACGGTTAAGGTTAGCCAGAAAGAATGTGAACAGGAGATTCAACAAAGCTGTGTATCCTAGCAAAGCACCAACACCTATCCAATACCAGTAGCTCTCTGGAAAATAACTTCGTGCTTTCAACAATGCCTCACCCAGTGATAAGTTAGTGTAGTTTCCAGCTCTCTACAAGCAAGGAAATTTAGTACAGTGGGTTTCAAGTTTCACCCTAAAACCAATAATGCTGCAACTGTAAATTAAGAACCAACTTTTCTGTTGCTTATATCCAAAGTTGATCTACTTATATATAAACTCCACCCAAATTCCAATTTGAATCATCTCAGTCAGAGAACGTGTTTCGCACATGACAGAATCAGGAGAACAATGAAACAAATATTAAGATAGTAAGCTTAATTTTAACAAAATAAATAGATAGGGTGCTCAGATACCATTTTCACGAGCCCAGACATGCATGGTCATGGCACCATTAAACACTTCTAAAAACAAATGGGAAGTACACCTCTAACTCACCCACTAAATACAAACTATCAAGTATCAACCGTTGTTCAACAGATCTTGCTGCTGATTTTATTCTTCTCCAGACACCAATATTATTGCAACAAATGATTAAGAAGCAAATGCAATAATACATATTTTATGATATTACCTTATGCCAGGAATGTCCAAGGAACTCATTGACAGAAGCTGCATTTTGAGCATACATCAAAGGAGAAACCCAATAACCCCAGATCCACCAGCTAGGTATTTGATCTGTCAAATTGAACGAGTAAATAATCATACAGCATCAGCAATCATTACACACACACACATGGCAAACCTTCCTTTCTAATTACCTCTTGAAATGATATAGCCTCCAAGAGCCATGACCACTAACATGGCAAAAGATCCAAAGGTGTTGGCAACTATCATATTTCTTCCCAAGGATCCCATCACACGGAAAAGAGCTATGGACATCTGGTGTAGACAGACATACAACAAGAACTGTCGAAGAAATCTGCATTGTTTAGAATTAAAATGACAATCAACTCTCTAAACTGCCATGATACAAGCAAAAATTTATTTGAAAGCAAGATTACCTGGTTATATCAGGATCATAACCAATCACATAGTATGTAATTGCCACCCAGAAACCAGACTCATAGAGTGATGTTGGAATACTTAGCAGCCAAGACGGTAGTGTATAAGCCCAGCTTGGATAGAAATGCAAATCCCTATGCTTGTAAAGAACAGGAAGCTTTGCCACCAACATTGAAACCTCCGTAAATCCATTAAAAAGAATGATAACCATGGAAAAGTACAGTGCCCCTAGATACAATCCTCCATCATCAATTGAATTATGGTGCAGTGCCGTCCGCATGAAAACACTCATTGTGATTAAGGCAACAATAAAAAGCTAGGGAAGAGAAGACAATGTTAGTAGATGTAACGCCCAAAAATAGGGTTAGAAAAAATTAAAGGTTCGATTGGATTGGTTTCGAACCAGTCGAACCAAATTGGTCAGTTAAGAGGTTTCAGAAAAATATGTATTTTTAATTGGAATTTTGGTGAATAGAAATTGGATTTGGAATTTTCTAAAAGGTTTAATGAATGTATTAAATGTTTTGGATATTTAAAACAAAATTTGATTTAACCGAATTAATTAACATTTGATTTAACCGAATTAATTAACATTTTGATTTTGGTGACTAAAATGTGAGTTTTAAAAGTCGTTTTAAAGTGACTAAATTAAAGAAGGGCCAAAGCTAAGAATCTTTATAGAGCTATTATTTCTAAAATAATCTTAATTAGGATTACCACCTTATTTTAACAAATAGTTTTGACCATTAGTTAGTTTCTAAAATTCATTTTTTCACTTTATGTCAATTTTCTCATTATTTTTCTCTCAACTTTTTCCCATTTTCTTGCTAATCTCTTGAGCATAGAATTCAGATTTCTAATTTATTTTTGATTGAGATTATATCTCTAAATTCCTCTTTCAATCCTTAGCAAAACCTTATAGAAGATTTCTTAAAAACTTTCTTATTTGTCCCAACTCTTTTCAAGAAGGAAATTACGTGTATGAATGCTGGAGTTTTTGTTTAGGTTAGTTGGTGCTTTGGTAATATAAACATATTGTGAAATGACATTTTTTGTTTGAATCCCAAAACTACTTAATTGAGTATTTTTAGGTTGGTTTTTAGCTAATTTTTGGGCTGTTATAAGTGTTTAATGCTTGCTGGTGGTATAAAGATATGTTATATGTATTTTTGGATGTTAAATGATGAAGATTAGATGTTAGATTAGAAGTGTTATGGATGGTTAATGTTTGGATGGAGTTTCAGATTGTTTTCGGCGTTTTCGGATAGTTGTTGTGGATGCCATTGTTAAGGATGCAGGAGATTGGTGTAGTCTGTTGTGAGAATGCATTTTGATGCATTTTCCCCTTGGTTTTATGTTGTAGAAACAGATGAAGGTCAAGGAGAGCTCACCTCTTAGCTTTTGGATTGTTTCGGACGCTTGCAACGTGACAGTTTCGGAAGCGATTGTGTATCAGTGAGTGGAAACGGTTTTAAGAGAGTGTCAAAGCTTGATGGCTATATTTTGGGGACTTAGGGAAAGTGTGAAAAGCTCCGAGAGTAAGTTGAAGTGGTTTCACTTGCATACCTTGCTAATTTTGACATTAAGTTGCAAATGAATGTTTTGAAATGAGATTTGATAAATGCATGAGGATTACAATGCATTTTGAGCATGTTTAGCCATGTCTATAAACATGAGATTTGATTTAAATGAGGAGGCATGATATGCTACCATTGATTTAAATGCTATGAGCATGATTTCGAATAAAGTGATGAAATGAGTATTGGTAGCATTGAAAAACAGTAAGTTCCCATGCATGTATGATCTATATTGGCTGAGTGGCATACTAAAAGAAAAGTATTGGATATAGATAGCTAGCCATAGGATGAAAGTGCACTATAAACATAACGGGCCTTGAGCCTAATCAATCGTCCCTCCGCCTTAAGGCAGTTGAAAGAAACTAATAGGGTTTGAGGTGTCCCTCAACCTTGAGGTAAGTGAAAGAAATTATCCGAGTTTAATGAATAAAATATGTAATTGAAAGATTATTATCACCGTTGAAAAAAGGGTTGACAGATTATCTCCACCGTATCCATGTATCCGATAAAGTTGTTGATTAAAAGAAAGTTTAAAAAGGTCACTATAAATGCTAATATAATGATATATGATAAGAGTATGATATGATGCATTGATTTCATTCAAGCATGATTTTTGATTATGTATTTTGCACAAGAGAAAGTTTGAAAACGAAGCAAAGTTTATCAATGTTATTTCTTAATTGCATAGATGATTTTGTGAGGCAACCTCACTAAGCTCGATTAGCTTACGCTCTCTTTCATCATTACAGAAAACTAAGGTTTGGAGGTTGCGTTTCGAGCGAAGAGAATCCAAGAACACTATTTTCGTTTTGGTATGATGAACTATTTTGATATTCGATAAATAACGCAATGTGTCGCTATTATCCTTTGGGGTTTGTGAGATGTTCTTAAGTTGTTTTGGAGTTATAATCTTGCTGTTTCGATTTCCCTTAAACATGTTGAAGTTGCATTTTGGATGGTTGCTTATGATGACTATATGCACTAATTGCTTTGTAATGCATGGTGTGTTAGGATGCCTATTGTTAACTTCTAGTGGTTTGAGCAAAGTTTGTATGGCATTTGTGAATGTTGAATGCTAAGCCTGTATGTTCTTAGGCCTAGAATTGATTTTAAGTATGTTAGTTTTGGGATTATAGGTAGCATGCCTCTAGACTATACAAATATGAATAAAATTGTATGAAAGTTGGTGTGTAAGTAATTAGAAGCATGATTTAGATGTATTACATATCTAAAGTGTATGTTGGGGTGTATGGGACAAGTTTGGCATGATTTTAAGTGGTAAAACCAACAAAAAGGGGCATTACAGGTTTGCACGTATCGATACGGTGAGAGTTGTATCGGTACGCGGGGCTTAAACCAGGCCTGTGAGCTAGAAATCTGGCCTGGATATCGGTATAGTTCGAACCGTATCGGTAATGATATTGGCTACTAGAATTCTCGGATTCAGCCGTCTAAGCTGGGTATCGGTACACGAGCAAGTGTATCGGTACGCCCCTATTCGATGTAAGCCTGGGGATCGGTACACGAGCAACCGTACCGGTACGCATCAAGTCGTATCGATACTGAGACCCTGTGTACCGATACGCGGGTCAGTTATGTTGGTTGGATTAATGACATGTTTCGGATTCTTTGCATTTTGGTCCCTGTTTCGTATGTATGGAATTCGAATGTGTTTGAATGTTTCGTTTTAGCTGTATTTGGGCATGTATGCATGTAACTTGACTAATTGAGGATAGGTAAGCCCTCATAATTTTCTAGATTTTCAATCTGATCCCTAAATTGCAAATGCGCGCAATTGGATGATTCAGTCGAGAATTTAACTGTCGCCAGTTTGTACACCCTAGGTCATAATGTTGTATCTAGATAAGATGAAAAGGAAAAAATTGACCTAAATCTTGTTGTTCGGTTCGGGGTTTGCTCCGACAAACCTAATGTATCCCTCATGGTTCGGGTCTAGCGATTAGACCAGGTCAAGGGGTTACGGTAAATCAGTTTAAATCTCAGTGGGAATTCAACGTTGAAATTAGTTGGTATGACAGGAAGATGAAAGACAAAACAAATTGATCTAATGGATCAATAGAAACGTGCTTGTATGTTGGTGGATAAAGTTTCGGATTTACCTGAATAAATTTGAAAATATAGATAAATGAATTCCGTTTCATCAGTAGCAACTGCCAGTCAAAGCTTGTCTTAAGAAGTTCACTCCTCTTCACACCATAGCTAGAAGTTGACAGTGCCGCAGGATGGTTATAACGCCTGTCAAATGGAATGCTTAGTTCCTCATGCAAGTTCTTCCCAGTTTGATAGGATCGGAAAGCTTCAGCAATTTTTCCTGGTGGAATGTAACGATAAGGGCGGAATGGAACAGACCAATACTGCTCTTGATCCTTTTTCGACAAAACCTGTGTACAGAAAACTTGAGCAAATACAATATAATTTGTTATATATGTTCACAAAGCTCCAGCCTCATACCTCTTGCAAGAAGTCTGCCACATTCTTTCTTTCCGGACATTTAAATCCCATAAAAGAGAAGAAATCAAGGGCTGCATCACGAGGCCCCTGGTATAAAATCTGACCCTCACATAAAAGTATAACATCATCAAACAACTCAAAAGTTTCGGGAGCTGGCTGAAGCAGAGAAATTACAGTAGTCCCATCCAGTGCACGAGTTGAGTGTCTCAGATATTTAATAATTTGATAAGTAGTAGAACTATCAAGCCCATTCGATATTTCATCCATGAACAACACTCGAGCAGGCCCAACTAATAATTCACCTGAAATAACAGTTATGACAAATCGGCATAAATGAGAAACATATAGCTTCTTAGTAAGCAAGAAGAGAAAAAAAGTACAAAGAATAAACCTGTTGTAAGCCGCTTTTTCTGCCCCCCTGATATACCTTTAAGCATTTCATCACCCACTAAAGTGTCAGAACATAAGTCCAGCCCTAAAATCTTTGCCAAATGAATTTTAATGCTTCAGAAAAACCATTAACAAACAACATAAAGCTAAATTGCTAATTGAAAGAAAAGCATGTCACTTGAGGCATTAAAAGTCAGAATGGGACATGCATCTTGCAGTGATCAGCATCAAGAGAATACCTTCATGATGTATTCTACCACGAGACTTGTTTCTTTCCCCCCCAAAGCTAGTGACTAGAAACAAGAAAGACCAGCAATAACTCTTAGCATCATGAACTAATAAATGATAACAACCCAAGTGATATTGGCAATTCATGGCACTTACCTTCATAAAGATATCGAGATCTTCATCAGGTTTTATCCCAGCATTCTTTTCTCTTCTTGCGAGTTCCAAAAGCATATCTTTTGCAGGTATGCATAAGTAAGCAACGAGGAATTACGAATAATGGACATAAAGATGATTTCTCAATGTTTACCATATTTAAATCCAACACCTTGACACCTTCCTGCAAATTCAAGTGTTTCCCTCACAGTCATTTCAGCCACATGCCAATCCTGTTGACTGACATAAGCAGATGTCCTCGGAGCAACATATTCCTCAAGTCCATGTCCATTATATGTAATTTTCCCAGACATCTTCAAAGTAATAAAATACAATGAATAACAAGAAAGGAATAGCCAAGGGAAATATTTGTAGAGAACTAAATTCCTCAGTGGAAGGTAAAGAACAAATAAACTTTAATAACATCACCAATTATGTCCGGTTAATTGGCATTGACATCAAGCTGAATGGAATTTTAGCTCCATACTTACCTAATGATCCTACTGTTGATTCTTAATCTTAATTAACAAAACATATATGCAGTTCCAATGACATATCGTAGGCCACTTAACGACATAGGACCATTAAGACCATCTTCATGCCTTATTTCACACGCTACCATACTACTACTATCCTATCAATTCTGAACAATGTGAACCTTCCAAGTATCCAAATACCTGCAAATGAGATCCGAGGCGTCCAGCCAGAGCCAACAAAAACGTGGTCTTTCCCGAGCTTGGAGGACCCAATAGTAGCGTTAATCTGCATTTATTAAAGTAATAAATTATGAAGCAAATCAACATAATTAAAACCCATTCCGAAAAATAGCAAATAGAAACTCGTTTAAACATACCTTGAAGGCCTTATAATCCCGCTACAGTCATCTAATATAGTCAACTTGCTTCTCCTTCCTTGATATATACGCAACTGTCTCAAAAATGCCTGAAAACAACATTTTAATATTAGCATGCGGCATGCCCATTAAGGAAACAGCAATAATATATGCGCTTTCAAAAAGGGATTAATTGTTACCTCAGCCATGTTTAAAATAAAATTGGGAATGGTTGGTAATGCTCTGCTCCCAACATGGACAAAAGATTCAACGGACAGATTTTGGAACCGAACTTCAATCTTCGGGAATTCCAAATCCACTCTGCAACACCACAAACCAGAGCAAAATTTAAACAACAAATAATAAAAACAACCTGACTAATGCAAACATGATAATAAAATTTACTAATACAAACACACATTATCTTTTACAGAGAGTTCAATAAAATAGGGTGACTGATTTCAAATTTGAATGAAATTCGTCGCAAACGAAAACAAGCTCTTGCTTCTAATTACCAGAACTGTTAGTATTATACGTTAATTACTTTCGGTTAGATATTTCCATAGTTTGGCTTAGCTTAACCCCAGTTAAACTGACGGACAAGCTAACGTCAGATTTTTTTTAAAGAAAAAAAGTGCAAAAGTCCAGAAATCTTAATTTTCTACTCTATCATCAAAACACAGCAAAAATTCTCTTTGTTCTTTCTATTTTAAGTTAACGAAAAGCATTAAATAAAATATAAAAAATTTAATTAATAAGAGAAAGCAAACAATCATTACGCGTCGAATCGTTCCCTCATGCGATCAAAGAACCGTTCAGGATCATCGTCAACAGAATTAACGAGCCGTTCGAGTAAAAGCTTCTGGTCCGTCATCTCGAGCTCGCTCACATCCACTTCCTTGGAGTCACCAACTATGTTCTTGAATATCCCCCTTCGAACTCTCGAGTACGTAGGCAGCCTCTCCAGCGCCGCCCACCTTAACGCCTCCTCATCATCGTCCTCCTCCCTAAACGACGCCGACCTGGAGAACACGTTCTCAGCCGAGTTCCACATTGCCTCCGATCAAAGATCTAAAAACACCAAAAAAAGGAAAAAACAAACAAACAAAAAAGCGAAGAGTTGAATGTGAGATTCAGAAATGTGGCGGAGCTTTAATGTAAGTGAAGGAAAGAGTGCTTATATTGGTCTTATAGATGAGTAGTTGAGCTATGCATTTATGGCGGCTTTTTTTTCTTCTCTCTCTGTTTTACAGATTTACTCCCTTTTTTCCCTTTAATTTCTTTTGTTTTGAATCTGTTTTCAGCCAAACTTGTAGTTCACTAAACTTCGCTGTTTAATCTTTTATATTATATTATATTATATATATGCATGTATGAATGTATACGGTACAGTTGGGCGGGGGAGGCCGCGGGAAGGAGAAAAATATTAATGACGACACACCCTTTCGAGTACATAGAGTGTGTACTCGCTCTAAAATTGTGACACGTGTTCATAAGAGGCGTGGTCGTTGATCTGATGAGATCATTTTGATTGGGACTCTGCCGGGTGGGTGGGGGGATTGGTAGACCTGCGAGTGCGGCTGGGAATTAATGCCTTATTCTTTGAAATTAAAACGGTTGGGGAAAAAAGCGAGAATTTCCGCACCGTTAATTTTACCGCTCTTCTTCTCACCGGCAAAACGAGGGAACACGCCAATACCATATAACTAATTATCGCATTTTCTTGGGATAAAGTAACTTTACAGCCCTGAATTTAGTACTTTTTTTATTTGGTCCTTAATTTTTTTTTTTCACGATGGTTTTGGAACTTGACAGCTTTTTCTATTTTGCAGAGTTTAAGAGTCTAGGTTTATGTATTTAAAATTTAGGGATAGTGATTAAAATTTAGGGATTATGTTTTAAGTTAATATGATGAGAGATTTAGATTTTAATCTACAAACCTTAAATTCTAACCATAAATTCTAAACCCTTAAAGTTTAACCCATAACCCCTACCCTAAATTGATTCTATAAACCCTAAAACTAGGATGTTTATAGAAACTTTTAGTTTTCATCCCTAGTGTATAGAATAATTACGCTATATATAGGGTAATTATTTGATGTACTGTCAATGAATTTTTTCTCACAAGCGAACTTCTAAAGCTGCCACATGTCCCTAAATTATAAACTCTAAACCATAAAATTGTAAACTCCTAAATTCTAAACTCTTAACTCTGAACCATAAAATTTATTCCTAAACTTTAAAACCTAACCACAAACACTAAAACCCTAACATATCTTAGCAGTCGTTTGATGCTCGTATAGAGATTCTCATGGCACTAGTTTTTTATTTAATTTTTTTGGTGGTTATAGAAAAGATTGATCCCCACTCGTTTGATGGTTTGTAAGCCGATGTAATCAGAACTGTGTAGCGGAGCAATCTGCCTGATAGTTTGCTTCGCTCACCACTCCTTTTTCATCCCGTAAAGCGTCTCGTTTGGCTAGAGACAAGGAGATTTATGAAGTTTTATGGGTTTTGATGGTATGTTAATATCTGCTCTTGTGGCACGCGTTTCTTCTGCTTTGTGACACGCTTTTCATTGACTTTGTGGTTCGTCTCATCTGTCGTTTGACATGATTTTAGCATACTTTAGTGGTCGTTTGGTGCTCGTATAGAGATCCTCACGGTGCTAGTTTTTTATTTGATTTTGCCGGTGATCATAGAAAAAATTGATCCCCACTCGTTTGATGGTTTGTAAGCCGATGCAATCAGAGCTGTGTAGCGGAGCAATCTGCCTGATAGTTTGGTTCGCTCACCACTCCTTTTTCATCCCGTAAAGCGTCTCGTTTGGCTAGAGACAAGGATATTTATGAAGGTTTATGGGTTTTGATGGTATGCTAATCTCTGCTCTTGTGGCACGCGTTTCCTCTGCTTTGTGGCACGCTTTTTATTGGCTTTGTGGTTCGTCTCATCTGTCGTTTGGCATGATTTTAGCATACTTTAGCGGCTGTTTGGTGCTCGTCTGGAGATCCTCACGGTGCTAGTTTTTTATTTGATTTTGTCGGTGATCATAGAAAATATTGATCCCCACTCGTTTGATGGTTTGTAAGCCGATGTAATCAGAACTGTGTAGCGGAGCAATCTGCCTGATAGTTTGGTTCGTTCACCACTCATTTTCACCCCGTAAAGCGTCTCGTTTATCTAGAGACATTGAGATTTATGAAGGTTTTTGAGTTTTGATGGTATGCTAATCTCCATAAAAGTGTTTGTTTTTCTTTGCACATTTGTATGAGATTTTTAGTGGACTAGCCCCCTTTTTTCTCTCTTTTTGATGTATTGTATTTGTAATATCTTTTATGGTGTTTGATAAAATTCAGATGTTATTGTTAAAAAAAATCATAAAAATCGACAGAAATATATGACGATTTTTCAAATCTCGTCGGAAACACATGACGATTCCTTATAGTACTATAGAATCAATAGTAAGTCCTTAAATAATCTTTTACGGTCATAATTTCTTATTTATTTATTTATTTATTTATTCCAAGAGCAATATTTATCTAAATTAGTCCACTTAAAGGTATGATCTTATTCGAATCAAAATAATTAAATTATTATAAAAAAATAACACAATATCATACAATGCAAAAGGAACATATGTACTAAATTGGGTGGACATGCATTAAATTGTAGAGACAATTTTAGTTATACCTAATGCCAATTTCCATGACCAAAATCAAAGACTAAGACACATGAATTTCTTGTTTACCTAATTTATCTTTAGTTGTTCATTTCAATCACGACATTGGTCGTGCATGCTGCTTGACTTCAGGTCATTGCTACTCACTATTTTGATTTTCGGGGGCAAACTATTAAATCCCACGTGTCAGTTTTATGAATTTTTTAAATTAATATTTTTTTAGTTTATTCATTTTTAGTTATCAAACCTACCAAAGAATTTCGGGAAATTTGGTAAATAATTCAACTTGAAACTAATATTTGAAATATAGGGAAGGTTAAAGGAATTTAAGGAATCTAGGCTATTTTTTACAATGCCAGGAGAGGACGGCAGCTGCAGTTGGCATTTTTTATTTTTTTAATATTTTTTGACCAAAAAGGCCATCTGCAGGTAGAGTTCTCCATTTTTTAAATATTTTTTAGTCTAAAAAAATATTAAAAAATAGAGAACACCACTTGCAGGTTGCGTCCTCCCCTGACACTGTAAATAATGGCGTAAATTCTTAAAATTCTCTCATCATTCTCTATCTTTCAAATATTAGTTTCAAGTTATATATATCCAATGGCTGCAAAGAATTTCTGGAATCTTTTTCGAACTATTTTGTAACTTCACAAATACTCTAATATATTCTTCGTCTTATTTTTATATTATTTGTAAATTCTCTATTAGTCAACAAGCTATTGATGGAGTAGTTAAAGCAGTTGAGATCAGTTTTGGTTCAGTCGGATTTTTGAATTTTGTTGATTTGTTTATAGTAATTCATAAGATTGAATTTGTCATGTTAATACGGAGTTTTAATTTTTTAACTTTATTTTGGTAAAATGATTTTGTTTTTTTTTTTATTTTTAATAAATATAAAATATTTCTAGAAGATTATTTGTTCGAGTAAAAAAATAAAAAAAATTATATAGTATTTTCTGTATAAACATTTGAGTTAACTGCACCACACATCTCCAAAAGATGACGTATATTTTAAATTGATCCCTAAACTTTTAAATGTTTCAATTTCATCCTCAAACTATGGTTCTCATTCTAATTTGATTCCCAAACTTTTGAATGTTCTATTTTCATCCCCAAACTATGACCCTTGTTCCAAATTGATCCCCGCACTTTTTGAATATTCTAATTTCATCCTCAAATCTTCGTTTATACCACATCATATTATTACATAATACACATCAGTTTTTCATGACAATTACCATTTTTTATAACGGTTTTATTAACATAAGATAGGATTAGTATATATTGATATTTTAGGAATGAAATTACAATGTTCAAAAAGTTTGAGGACTAATTTAGAATGAGAGTCATAGTTTGAGGATGAAAATGGAATGCTCAAAAGTTCAGGGACAATTTTAGAATAAAAGGTAATAGTTTGAGGATGAAATTGAAATGCTTAAAAAAGTTCAGGGGTCAATTTAAAATGAATTTCATAATTTGGGGACGCGTGGTGCAATTAACTCTAAACATTTTCTAAAAGTAATAATCACGTAGACAAACATATCATTATGTTGTCATCCATATTAAAACATGTCTTCGTCCTTAAATTCAAAGATAGAACGAGGGGTGTTGAGATTGTCACACCCTTTAAAAATTTAATTTTTTTGGATAATTTATTAGTTTCATTATCCAGAAAGTACAAAAGTGCGATGAATTATAAGAGAGAGGAATGATTAAATGGTGATCCCCCAATCTGTACATAGTCGGATGTTTATTGTATCACTATGGCTATACCTTTCTCCTGTGATCTATCTTTGACTATATTCTTTACAATGTCAAAAAGGTCAGAGCCACTACGAGTGGAACCCCTATACAATCTCCAATTCTGTTCCTGCCAAATAGTGTAAACATAAGCACTCCATGCAATTTTAAGGATGGTAATAAGTAGAGACTTCCCTTTAAAAGTAGAGCATTTTCATTGTAGGTCCCGATCCCGGTCTTGCATACTTCTAGTAACCATGCATAACCCGAGAAGCTTGGTCCAGATTTCCACAGAAATCACAGCGAGCAAAGATATGGTCTCTTGTCTCTTGGTGAAGCTCACATAGTACACATTTATCATAAGTGGTAATACCAAATCGAATCAGGCGATCCCTTGTGAGGAGCCTATCAAGTATGGCCATCCATAAGATAGTAGCGTGTTTCAGAATGTGAAAGAGAAACCATACCAGCTTATGCCATATCACTTTAGTCTTTTTTTCACGTAGTTCCTCCCAAAGCCATCGAACACTGACTTTGCATTGGTTATTTACTAGCAGTGGTGCCGCAATGTCCCTAAGCTTTAGAATACTCATCATTATCTAGCTATGGAGAGGCAAACAGGGAACCTGCCAAATATTTTGATCTTTCATAACATATTCTCGAACTCAGGCCACACAAAGGGAGCCCTTGGCAGCTAATAGTTCCTTCAACAACAGCAAACAACAAGCCTTGTTCCATGTGCCTATGCTTGAGTCCCAACCCACCTTCAGATTTAGGCAAGCATATGGTTTTTCAACTCACTCGAGCACCATGCGCAAGGCTGTCATCACCCTTCCAATAGAATCGACTACAAATTTGCTCAATCTTCTGAATAACCCCTACAGATAGCACAAGCTGTCTACAGCAAAAGTTGATGATGCTGAAAAGTACAAATTTGATAGGCTGCAGTCTACCTGCATAACTGAGCTTTTTGGCCGACCATGATCCCAACTTGGCCCGAAGTTTATCAAGCAACGAAAGGCAGTCTTTCTCAGTTAGCTTCCTTGGGACAAGAGGTACCCCTAAGTATCGAACAGGCAAGCACCCCATCGAGAAGCCAATACATGCATCTTGTTCCTTCGCGCACTATCACCAGCAGTAAAAAGTTCAGACTTGGCATCATTTAATCTCAGTCCCGAAACCTCGGAGAAAAAATCTAATGTACTATGAACTCCCAGGATAGAGTCAAGTGTCCCTTTACAGAAAATAAGCAGGTCATCCGCAAAATATGGATGAGTAAGATTGACTCGATAACATTTTGAGTGGTGCTGGAAGACCTTCCTTATAGCAGCAATATTCAGCATGACAGATAAAACAGTCATGGCAATTACAAATAGATAAGGGGAGAGGGGTCTCCTTGTCTCACCCCCTAGCCCCTCCGAAGTAGCCTACAAGAGTACCATTAAAAGCAACAGAGAATCTGGCGGTTGTCATACATTCTTTAATACAACCTATAAATGTTTTTGGTATCCCTAATGCTGCTAGAACAATAAGAAGAATCCCCCAATGCAATGAGTCAAAAGTTTTTTGCAGGTCTACCTTCAGAGCACAACGAGGAGAGATTGGTTGTCGTGAGTAGCCTTTCACCAATTCCTGGACAAGCAGGGTATTATGAACAATGCTTCTTCCTTGGACAAAGGCTGATTGATTCCATGATATCATTTCAGGGAACAAAGGGCCTAGTCTCTCGACCATAATTTTGGAAATAATTTTGTAGACAATATTACAGCAGGAGATAGGTCTGAAGTCCTTTGCCTGACAAGCATTAGGCAACTTAGGAACAAGCGTAATAGCAGTGGCATTGAAACTAGGTAATAAAGTAGAGGACGCAAAGAAAAAAATAAAATTTTATATAGTATCTATTTTTTATTGATGATTTATTTATTTTTGTACTCGTAAAATTTATATTTATAAAATAAATTTCTAATATCTTGCACGTTCATCCTATGGGCATAAAATCATACATCCATCTCTTTTATAACGATGGTCACCCATATAATTTACCATTACCATTACAATTACAAATATGATAAAATTAATTAGCGTAAGTAATAATTAAACATAAAATGGCTGGACAATGTCTGAAATTTAATTACTATTTCTTTACCTAATTAGAATAATTTAAAAGTCCTATTCAAAAGAATGATTTAAAAGCCATTTCATTCATACGATTGTGAATTCGTGAAGTATATTTATCTTACGTTAAGCAGTGATCAAATATTCGATCCTCGTTTTGAACACTAAACAACTTTAAAATTTGTGATTAAGATCTACCTTTACACGAGACAAAAAGGTGGTAGATACGTTGTCCATGTATATATATATATATATATATATTGATATTGAATCGCACATTAATATTTCATTAATAGATCTTTAGAAAATAAAATTAAAAAATATATCAATATTAATCAATATAACTATGTAGTTACTTGTTAATGTAGAAATTTTTACACTCGCATTTAATTAAATATAAATTTATAAAAGAAAATTAAGTAATTGATTGTTCTATTTTATTGTTGTCACAGCTGGTTTGTTTGTTGAAACCATTAATTGTGACAATTTCTGAGCGATCCCACATAGCAAAATATAAGCTCACTAAGCGTTTAAAAAGCTGGATTAAAAGTAGTTTGAGTTTATCCACAAATATTTGGTCTATTGAGATAAATCAACAAACGAATAATTTTGAGTCAAAATTAAAAGTTTAAATCGCTTTTAGAGGACTGCAATTAAATATATTAATTTGATTGTTTGATTAAATAGAATATTATAACAACGAATTGAGTTAGTGCTCTTATATTGATAAGCTATTAGGAGAAATGTTTTGGGTTTAGATGATTGAATATGCAAGCTGTAAAGATTCTTCAAATAACCTAAATTTGAACAATACACCCAAGCTTTTGAAGTAAAGCATATTCTCATATATAATTTAAGGGTAAACTACATAAATGGTCATCAAACTTTTAGGGCAGATTCATTTTGGTCACCGTACTTTTAAAATATTCGATAAGGTCACCCAACTTTTAGTTCGATTTTGATACGGTCTCTTCTGTTACCTTCCGTTAGAAGTTGACGTTAGTTTTCGTTTTTCCTTAATAAAAAATGGGTAAACTACACCAATCATCACTCAACTTTCTTTTCACACCTATTTTGGTCACTAGAGTTTAACAATTTTTAATTTAATAACTTAACTTTCGAATTGTTCATATTTTGGCCACTCTCAAACAACATGGTTATACAAATAGAAAAATTTGGGTAATGATTACTTTGCTTATTAAATTTACTATATTGCCATATTTGATATTTTAATAAGCAAAGTAAAAAAAAACTATTACTGAAATAAATTATTCCAATTAACCGGTCAATTGATTATCTGATTTACTTGGTACAATATAAGATCGAGAATTGAATAATCTAAATTTAACAGTTAACCAAAATAATTTTTTAGGGATTAATTGAACCCTATTTCTGTACAAAGTTTTAAAATAAAATGTTGCGATTCAGTTACGGTTCACAGCTTTAAGCAAAATTGATTAACCGGTTTGATCTATTGTATACAATATCTCTAAAATTTATGCATTACAATATCTTATATAGTCTAGTTATTTTGATACCCTTCTGTTTTTTTTTTTAAAAAAAGTTTTGGCTCTGGTAGGATTAATAAGTGTGAACTTTCAATTTTTGACTTTCTAGTTGTTTTTACACTTTTATCACAATCGAACAATTATTAAATTTACGTAACACCCTTAACGTATACTCATAGATCGAATATACATTAAAGATATTACAAAATTTTGGAAAAAGATCTTGACTCGAATTTTTTTTATCTTTTAGTTTAACCCTTTCTCGGTTTTAAATTTAAAATTATGCGTCTAGTTGCAACTAGTTCTAACCATGAATTGGTTTACTAAATTTATAATTGAGTTTTTGAAATAAAAATATAACTCAAGGTGAAAACTATGTGCGTTGCCTAGACCATTTCTTGATTTTTAAAAACTTCTATATGATTAGGGTTAAAATATGTTTAACTGTGCTAAAATTCATTACTACTATTGGAAAACTATATTTCTAAATTTATTCATCACAAAAACATATCTTTAACTAGTAAACGTATACTTTTAAACAGTTCAACTATAAAATATTTACATGCCCACTAGATATCAAATTACGACAATAATGTATTTACTGTGATTTACTGTTGTAACTTGGTTTTTCCAAGGTTCAACTCCTCTTCGCTAGGCATTTCCGGAGAACCTACGTGTGACATAAGACACACACTAAGTACGAACTTAGTGAGGCAGTTAAACTTATTTATTTAAACATGAGATGATAATATATAATATTTCATATAAGAGTGCATTTCATATTTCTCTACGACAAGGCAAGTATATCACAATATACATGTGTCATGTATCATAACTATCATATAAATCATGTTATCATTGCGTACTATATTTTCTATTATGGACATGCTTTCATCATGTAATCATTTACATATCATGTACTTTATCATGGTCATGCTTTATTATGCCATCATTTGCATAACATGTACTATATCATATAGCATGTAATATTTCTATCATGTATCATGTAACATTCTATCATATATCAATAACATTTCTATCTCGCATGTCATGTACTTCACATTTATGTAACATGTAACCTATTTTTCAAGTATCATGTAACATCTGTATCACATATCATCTCTGTCATATTAATTGTCTATCGTCATGCAGTCATTTGCATGCTCATTATCTACCATGTAATCATCTTGTCATTATTATCATCATGTCTGGCCAGAGGCCCATGGAAACCACGTAGCCTATCTGCACCGTAGTGCTTTGTGGAGTACGTACTTGGGAGGACGCTCTTTGCTCCTCATATAAGGACGCTCTTTGCTTTTTATATTAAAAACACCTCGCTAGTGCCATTTGCACTATGGGCTTGGATCCCCATGGTGTATCTTGTTTCATTTTAATCTTGTTATTATCCATATTCTATGTATAAACATGCATTGCCATTATGCATAATGCATCATCATTTATGCAAACAATAATTCGTACCTGGTATTCCATCAAGTTTGTCGTGTCGAGCAATGTATCATATCATGTATTATAGAGAAATGCAATGCCATTATCAAAGTAAAGCAAACATTTAGAAATGCACTCACCTGGGCTATTTATTAACTTGCCTCACTAAGCTTTATTCGATATTTTCCTTTATAGTTCTTCGAGCCTTCTTTTGATTTGAATCCAACTTCATTCATTACAAATAAAAATCAGATTTAACCCTCATATAAAACTTCAATTTCTATTTGGTCACTTAACTTTGACAAATTGTCAAAATAGTCACTAATTTAATTCAACATCAATTTGGCACTCTAACTTCATTTTCTTATCTCTAACATCATTAATAACATAAATACACTCCAAATTCTAAAAATTCAGATTTGGTCCTTCAACTTTTCAAGTTGTCGAAATGGTCCCTACACAATTTAACTTAGGGATTTGCTTCCAAACAACAATTCAAGCTTACTAGATCATTATTTCAACATCACAAACCCTAAATTAAACTTGAATCCATAAACCCTAATCATCTTCATAATAATCAAAACATGTAAAACTTAAATCCCAACTCAATATCATGATTTTAACATCATACTAGCTTGATTTCAACTTGAATTCAATCATGGAATCATAAAATCTCAAAAGCCCCAATTTGATCCATAAACCCTAATTTCTTTCTCATGTAAATTCTCATCAATCAAGCATGGATTCCATGAATTATTGATATCAAAAGATAGAGCTTGAAGAGAACAACTTTGTAGTTGAAGAAATTACCTGAAAACCGAGTTTCGGGGCTTGAATCGAGCTTGGAAAATTTTTTCTCTTTCTTTCCCTAGCCCTCACGTTTGTTGCTGGAAAAGATGAACAAAAATGTTCATATTCTCACCATTATTTTATACATATAGTGAAATTATAAATTTGCCATTTTTTATCCAATGGTTGAGATTGATTTTATCATCAATCAAGGGCCAATATTTAATCTTCCATTTCCTCTTCCAAAATTGCCCTTATAACTTTTTAAATATTTCAAAATTGTCATTGAGGCCAAATGACCAATTTGCCCTCCAACTAGTCTTTATTTACTAGTTTGTTTCCAAATTGCCATTCCATTACAATCTAACTAAATCTAGTTAGAATTCAACCAACCATAACAAAATATTCTTAAAATAACATTTTATGACTTTTCCATAGCTTTTGGACCAGTCTCCAAAATTTCCATTCGATCCAATATACCGATAAATAATCCTTTACTCATAAATAAACTGTAGGATTCATCGAAATGAATTTTATAACCTTTCTCTATCATATGAAAAATTTCAAAATTTTCCAGTTCGATCCGGGTATCCGAATTCGACTTAAACTTTAACTGCGATTTTTCCAATAATCGAAGTATCAGATCGAACTAATAATTCCACATTCGATTCACACCCTTAGGTGATCTGTTTATTTATGAAATAAAAACCCTTAACTTTTGGGAAATTACAACTTTAGTCCCCAAACTTTTCCAAAGTTTATACTTTAGCCATAAAATTTTCATTTTGGTCACTAAACTTCAATTCCCATTTCAATTTTCCTCATATTTTTACCAAACTTTGAAAGTACCCAATTTAACACATTATCTATCACATGATACTTTTAAACCTTAAAAAATTCCTTTCATAAAGACTTAGACTGAATTTTCTTAACTCAATCTATTATTCCGATAATTATCGAAAATCTCCATAAAATAAAATTTCTCTTAGAAATCCTTTATCGATAATCCATTCGAATATTCTTTACTTTTACTGAGTCCAAAATATCAATCAGAAACACTTTTATGGGTCCTTCCCAGAGGTCACCCATCCTATTATTTTCCTAGCCTGAGCACGCTTAACAATTTTATTCGATCCAAATTTAATACCTTCTATTGTATCTTACTTCTCAAAACTGATATCAAGATTCTTATTTCGATCAGATTCACCCTTATACTAAATAAAATCACTTGTTGGGGAAATTTACACTTTAACCCCCTAAACTTTCAAAAATTTAAACTTAGTCGCTAGTCCAAAAATTGGGATATTACATTTACCACATTATCATATTTGATATTTTAATAAACAAAGTAAAAAAATTATTTTCAGAATCAAATATTTTGGTTAACTGGTTAATCGATTATTTGATTTAATTGGTACAATATAAGATCGATAATTGAATAATCTGAATTTACCAAAATATTTTTTTAAGGACTAATCGAATTTTTCTATTTGTATAAACATGTTATTTGAGAGTGGTCAAAATATGAACAATTCAAAAGTTAAGTTATTAAATTGAAAAATTTTAAACTCTAGTGACCAAAATAGGAGTGGGAAGAAAGTTGAGTGATGATTGGATTTTTCTTTCAAATAGATGAGATGAATATATATGCTTAAAATATCATTTGAATTTAATAATTAATAAATTTACATTAAATATATAATTTCATAAATAAAAAATTAATATACATATCCTTCAAATATGATTATTAATATTATATTAAAAAGCTAATTATTGTTAAATCTCCTATTGACTGAGTGATCAAGGATACTCATGTTGAAAAGGGATGGACCGAGGAGGGGGGCTGGAGGGGGCGGTCGACCTCTCCTAAAAATTTGAAATTCATATATGATTAAGATTTTTTTTTTAAAAAAAATTATTTTCGCCCACCTAAAATTTTATAGGTTCACCCCCTAATATAAAATTCTGCGTCCGTCCATGATGCTGCCCCATCTTGTATGGGTTCGAATCCGTACATTTGTCTTGAGAATGTAAATATCTCACTTAATAAGAAAACTCATTATTGTCATAATCTAATATATATATAGATATTAAATATTAATTAATGCAATTAATAATATAATATATTATTAATTATCAATTAATGTAATATACTACCAGCTAATTGTCAGCATATAAATAAACATTCAACTACGTTGGCGTACCGTCATTACTAGGCAGTGGGTCTACGGGCACATCTAAATTTATGTGCCTCTTCTTGTTTGCTAAGAGCCTTTAATGTCCGCTACCACTTCAATTATTTTCATGAGGTTTTGGTCAAATTATAAGCCTTTAATAATGTAAACACGAAATTACTCAAAATGGGCTACCGGTGGATATGTCACAGAAATGAATCAATGAATGAATGAATGACTATTATCTTGTCTCGACTCTCGAATTAGGCACTGTTTCGGTTTCATTGGGCTTTAAACATGTGACTATTTGAGGTATAGATAATGCAATGATTTTGGTTCAATTTGTATTCAGAAGTTATTCGAGTTTGGTTTAAAAAAAATCTAAATTTAATTTAATTATTATCGAGTTGAGATATTGAGTGAATTGAATTTGAGCATTTTGACGTCGAGTTTGAAAAATGAGGTTTTTTTATTATATAAGTGGACTTAATTGGATAATTTGAATTTTTTGGTTTGAATTTTAGTCGGACTATTATTCCATCTCTAATAAATTGTAGTGTAGCAGACAATAAATAATGCATATTCAAATATTTGTTTCTTTTGTGTGGTTCGAGTTCAAGTAGCTTTGTTTTCGAGGGGTGTGTTGTGAATTCAATATAAAGATCGAAAATGAGAGATAGGAGATTAAGAAATTTTGAAATTCCAATGATTACAGGCGGATTGCTTTTACAATTTATTCCTATTTATTTGCTTAATTTTTCAGTAACTGACAAAGTCTGCTAAAGCCTTGGGTGCTTTCTTCTCTCTCGTGCTCCTGCGCAATTCTCGGATGTCTTTAGTAACCGTTGCTGGGTGGTTAATTCCTTCTCCAAGTATATCCTCAACGTCCTTTTTTGCTGCCTCAGTTCCTTCCTGGACAGGGTGCAAAATTTATTCATTACTAACAAAAGTAGAGAACCTGAACCAAAGTAGAGAACTATGAGTCTATGAAGGCCGAGAAATAGAGCAAGTTTTTCCTTTTTAAACAATTTGGTACGATCACATGGTAATATTAGATCATTAATTTTAGTCTTTTGATAATGCATATCTTGTACAAACAACGTGCTCGAATCTGGGTAATATGTAAACAAACTATTCGAACTCGAATTTTGTAGGAGTAACAATATTCCCTTTTTTATTAGAACTACTCAATGAATTCAATTAAGTAAATCAAATAGATTTATAGTGTTGTTTGTATTTAAAATATAATTTTATTAAAAACTCGGGGTTAATTCGACTAATTAATCACATTTAACAAGTATAAGATTCGAATTCAATATATATAATTAATGAATATTACATTCTTTGAAGCAGGATAAGGCTGTGGCATTGAGAAAATTATCGGAGTCTGCACTGCAATAGCATTCGTAGCTATTCCCATTCGTTTTACAGCTTCCATCACCGCACCCGGTACAGCTACAAGCTACATAAAACAACGACCAAAAATCACAATAAATAGGGAGTAGTAACCAAGTTAAATTAGAAAAACAAAAAAAACTGTCCTAATAGCTTACGGTCGGTCAAATTAAACTCCGGTCGTGGCAGCGTTGGGGGCGAAGGAGGACTCCATGTGCCGCAACTGGAGCTAAGCGTGCCTGGAAAAGAAAAAGATACACAAATGTAATCTGAGATACAAAAAAGTTCAATGCCGAAAAAGACGTAAAAACATGGGTCGGGCAGCGGGATCACAGATGGGAACGACGCAGGGTGGTAAGGTGAGGGAAACGGTCTGAAACTTTGTCCACCCGGAATTACAATCGCAGTCGAGGCCGAAAAATGAACTATCCGTCTCTCGGCAAGTCCCTTTCCCGCAGTTTACGATGTCACAAGCGTTAACTACAAGCAAAGAAGGAAAAAGAAACATGATTGTTGTTGTAATCGAAGTGTCTCGGCGACAAAAAACAACGTAGTACTAATGTTTTGCAAGCTTGTCACCTGATTGTGGGTTGAATATGAACTCTTCGGAAATGGCTCCCGAGCTCTGGAAGATCGACGATAAGCACGACGCAATTTAAGGCGTGGATTTTAGTTTGAAGCTTCATTTCGAAAGTAGAAAACTCGATGAGATTGAATAACAGGGGGTATTAGTAATATATATATATATATATATAGTACTGTGTGTGTATGTATATATATGTATAGAAGAATGGAATATGGTGCCGGCGTTGTGAGCAAAGATAACTACGTTGTTGACATCGATTTTTTCAAAGAATAATTTGGCTGAGCCTGAATTACATGGAGTTTTCTAATAACATGAGTGAGATTCGAAAGTCGAGTGACTAAAATAAAAACATGTTAAAAGTTGGTTGACTATACAGACAAAAATGTAAAGAGTTTCTAGACCCAACATGATAAACAAACAGGTCCAACCGTGCAATTATACTTTGAACCGGATTTCAGGTTTATACGGCCTAAATCGTATATGTATCCGTTTCGAACCGACTTGTATACGCTCCCTTTAAATAGTTTTTTTTCCAACTCAAAATTAAGAGTTTAAATTTAATACATTAGCTGTGTAAAATAAATTTTACATAAGTCTATTTATTTATGCTATAAATTAAAATTAAACTTAAATTTTGAAAGATTAAATCTCTAGACCTTAAACCATATATTTTAAACATTAACTTTAAATTCTAAACCCTACAACCTAAACATTTAAATTAAATTCTTAACCCCTCACACTAAAAACGACGTGCGGCGTTAAAGAATCCATATTAGAAATCCTAAGGACCAGAGGCTGGTGTTAAAGAAAAAAACAACGGGGGACGTCGCGGCTTCGGCTTCGGCTTCTGCTTCTGCTTCCACCGAAGCCATATTAGAAACCCTAAGGACCAGAGGCTGGTGTTTAGACGATTTGCGCCAAGTCAAAACTCTCATTGTACTATACCGAGCTTTATCCGACGATGTAGACTCGTGTTCGATCGCCGGTAAGGTTGAATCGGAGCTCATTAACATGGACCTCCGATCCATCAGTGGAATATCCTTAACCGAATCCAATCTTCGGAAATCCTCTCATATTCTAGGTCCTAAAGTGCTCCAAGTAAAGCTTCTCACGCTTCCTCTTTCTTTTTGATTTTGTTTTTGCATAATTTTGAATTGTTTTTTGATTTTTTTGCTTTAGACTTCATCAGTTAGGGATATAGCTAAAAGTAGCATAGCGGAATTTTCCGGGAATTCGAGTGGTTCGCGTTTGCTGAGATTGTGTCTGACTGATGGGAATAGTGAGATAACTGCCATTGAGTACTCTCATGTTCCAGTAATTCCAGATAATGTGGTTCCTGGCACCAAGGTATTATTACTATTAATGCTTAACTGAGCTTTGTTCTATTTGTGTTTATAATCATTGTGGAATTTGAAACTAAAAAATAGTGGATTTATACTGTTGCTAGGCAAGTAAATTGGTATTGACTTCTTTGATTAAAGATGATCTTGCGGCAGTCGTGATTCATATATATTTATTTTTGAAGTAATGTTAAATTCTTCATGATACATTGTGTACATAACCTGAAAATATTTTATTTTATTTCTTATTATTTTTTAATTGTGGACTATGGTTGGTAGATTCGCTTGGAAAATAAAGTCGTGATAAGAGGTGGCATATTATGCTTGAACCCTAAAGTGGTAACTGTGTTAGGAGGTTTTGTTCAATCACTCTATGATGAATGGGAGATGAATAAAAAATATTCAGGTTTCTCCCGTTCTTCCCTGGAAAGTGGTACCGGTGGCCCTCCCCCATTTGAGAAGTTGCAAATTGAGGCACCCTCGAGCAGTAGGTTTGCTCAACCAGCTAGATCACATAGTGAGTATACGGAATCTTTTTAAATGTCTGGTATTTGATCATGTTTTCCTCTTGCATTGTTGTTCTTTGCATGATGCTTATTTGCTTTTGCATTTGGAGTTTTTTTGTGTGCATAAGTTGTTAATTTTTATTGCCCAAAAAACAGCGAAATGCTGTTACAAGAATCAAAACTCGTCTATACTCCTATACATGTATACCCCAATTAGCACATAACTGAATGTTAGTGCTATCCTCTATATCTATATATTTTTTGTGCAGTTTTATACTAACAACCTCTCTCACCAAGCTAACAGTATCCTCAGGGGTTCGAAATATTCCCTTAAATAACCTACGATTCCTCTCTTCCCAGATGCCATATAAAAGCATTCCAGGACAACTTCAAGATATGAACAACCAGAAACTTACCCTTCAGACGAGTGACGGCCCAACGCATCTCATCATCCCACTGCATAACGTTTTGATAGGCATCACAATTCGCTAGGATAGCACCCCATACAGCAGCAGCATAAGGACACTCAAAGAATATGTGGTTCCTACTCCCCACGCCTTGTTCACAGAGAAGGCAAGAAGCATCATCAGTTATCCCCATATAGAATAGTCTATCTTGAGTAGGCAATCTATTCAAAATGGCCATTCAGCTCACCAGGGAATGCTTAGGGATATGCATAGGATACCACACTAAGTTTTGCCATGTAACCTTCTCTCTTTCATCTCTAGTCCTCTCCTAGATCCAAGTTGCATTCACCTCTGCCAGGTTTACTGAGGCACAAAAGATCCTCTCAGCTTCATCTCTGAGCTTTAGAAGTTTCTTCACAACCCAGCTAAAGTGAGTTTTGTTTTCCACTGCCCAAAAACTCTCCCTTGAAAACATATACGTTTAGCCAGGCAATCCAAAGAGATCCTTCTCCAGCAAGAATGTTTCTAATCAAATAAAGGAGACAAGTTTTGTTCCAGCAACTCAAATTCTTTAATCCGAGACCTCTCTCAAAGCGCAAGTGGCAGATCTGCTCCCTCAGCGCACTCAAAAACTCTCTCCCTCAGAGAACCCATTATCGTGCGCCATTAATTTAAGATGCATTTGGAGTTGGTTCCAGCACTCTTTAATTGTTTTGATAAATACATGGGCTCAACATCTAGCCTTAGAGAAACTGAGTGATGGACAGAGAATAGATGGTTGGCTGGAATGAACTTTGTTTTTGGCTATTAAAATCACGCTGTTAATTCTTGTTAATATAATATCTGTTGTCTATTGGAGATGATGGCTCAAGTTATTGTAGAAAATATTCGCAATATGTATGCCAATGTAAAGAGAAACCCTTTTGCTCTTGTCTACTTTTTTCATATTGAACACACTTGAAATGTACCGTGGACTCTTTCAAGAGATTTTCTTTTTTTGGATAAATGATTTGTTTTCATTCCATTCAAAAAATCTCCAAAAAATAATCATCCAAAGAATCCAAACAACTTATCGCCTATACATCAGAAATTCGAAGAAAAAAAAATTATTACAGATTCCAGACAACAAACAAAGAAGATGAAGAATGTGCAATCTTGCTACAACTCTTCAAAAGCATACTGACATCAAATTTTATCTTCATCATAATAGCCGAAAAACTCTTAGACCCTTTTCCATGCAATTTATTGTTCTTTTCTTGCCAAATATAGTACAAGAAAGCTCCCCAAGCTACCCGAATAACAGCAGCCCGTAACGACCTTCCCTTGCCATGTGTCTGCACCCAATCAATCATCGTCTCCCATCCCCCTATCAAGGAATCAGCATGGCATGCTTGCAAAACTAACCGTCAAACTTGCTGTGAGAAAGAACAATCACAAAATAAATGGTCCCTAGTCTCAATATCAGATTCACAAAGGACACATAAATGACTGGCAGATTCTATTTTTCTGAGATTTTCATTTCTTCGATAAATGTACATCTTTCTTCTATTTTTCTGGAAAACAATTACTGGCAGATTCTAGTGTTCAGGAGAAAAAAACCCTGAGATTCTTAGGAACCTCTAAATAAGTTCATGATTACACAAGGCTGAGTTGTACTCTTGAATGATGAGAAACATACACACGAACAAATATTCGCCCTGAATCTCAT
This sequence comes from Hibiscus mutabilis, assembly GCA_019671005.1. Taxonomy (NCBI): domain Eukaryota; kingdom Viridiplantae; phylum Streptophyta; class Magnoliopsida; order Malvales; family Malvaceae; genus Hibiscus; species Hibiscus mutabilis. The sequence continues at coordinate 780,135 of CM033724.1, read as the reverse complement.
CTTCCATAATGAATAAGCACCAGCCTTCCATTGTTGATGGTTAATTAGTGGCAGATGGCCTTTGATTTACTTTGGCCGTACCTGGTCTAACTCTGCTGTGTTCATTAACTTTTGGAACTAGTGAGTTGTGAGGCATTTTTACAACTTGGAAAATGCCTTATGTTGCTGTTTTTTTTTATGGTTATAGTAGATTATCTTACTTTTTTATCGGTTATTTAATTTTCTTCTCTTCAATGTTCAAAATTTTAAACTGATCAGTGTGTATGTGTATAGATACTAAATATTTGATCATCAGAAAAGAAAGTTTATTTGTAACTTCGCGCAACATGAAAGGTTAAGCTTGAGAATGAAAAATTGAGAAGCTTTAACTTAAGGAGCCATCCATGTTCAAAAAGCCTCCTGAACAGTTGTTCCTTTCCTTATTTTTTAATTTATGAGCAGTTTTATTTGTAATGCAGGCATTAGATGCTCTCAAATTGTGATTAATCATTACACTTTCTTGATGTGAATTGGGTATATATGTTTCTCATTATCTAATGGTGATATTTTGTAGATTACTCTGAGTCACTTCGAAGAGAGCTGGGACCTACCATGGCAAGTTCAGTTGGGAATACTGAAAGCAGATGGAGCAGAAAGAACCAGAAAGTTGAAGTAAAACCAGATAATGTGGATAATGGTCTTAAGACAGCTTCCGTAGCTGAAAAAACGGAAGAAAATCCAAGTAGCTCTGAAACAAGACCAAAAGAGGGTACTGCAACTTTATCTTCTATTTTATTTGTACTTAATAGCACTACAATGGCACATCCAGTTACCACCTTTAAATTCATTTTAATAACACTAGGGGATTGCAGATACCATGAGTGGCTGGACTTCCCTTTTCACGAAAAAGGTGAAATGTGAGATGTACCGACTTAGTAAAGTGGATCTGTACATACTACATGCTACCTTTGCTAAAACATGTGATATATTAGCTTTTATTGTATAAACATAAAAAGGGGAATTCTATTGCAAGGCTATCATTTTTTAAAATCTTAAGGATACTTCATACGAGTAAATTGCAGAAGCTTTGTTATGATAGGAAAAAAAAGAAGTAGATTGTTAATTTTCAACTTCCTTAAGTTTAGAATTTAGATCATATGCTGTTATACTAAACACTAATCTATAATATCTTCCTTTACTAGTAATTGAGTCCATCCCTCTTCAAAATCAAGCCGCAGCTCAGAAGCTCTTGCAGAAAATGGGCCATTCTAACCAGGATGGTCGACATTCCAGAGGTCGAAAACACTGGGGAAAGGGAAAACAAGAAGAGCCTGTGGTTTTCACTTTAGATGAGTGGGAAAAGAGGAAAGGTGGCACAAAACCTCAGACGATGAATAAATATCCTGAGACTAGTCGTGACGAAGACCTTGCTAGGCAGCTGCAGGCTCAACTTGACATGGAAGATTATCATGTTAGTGTTTTTCTTGCAACTAAGTTGTTCCAGTTGTCATTTGCGTTTGTATTTCTCACCTTGCTGTGTATAACAAATTTATTGTCTTGTTCAGCCACAGTCACAGATGCATGATACCGAGGCAGAGAACATTAAAAGAAGTATGTTTAACTATGGAGGAGAAGATGTTAGATATCTCGAGGAACGTGGAAGTAGAGGATGGGGAAGAGGGAGGGGAAGAGGAAGAGGGAGGTTTTAGGCTAAAACCTTTATATCATATATGCACTCTTTTTGTACAAGGTAACCTTTTTCTTTGTCTTTTTACTATCATTTAATTTTGCCTCTTATCTTTAATCACATGCATGTAAAGAAATATATGGGTTGGTTCAATCATTCAAGCTTGGGACTTTCTGAAATGGATTTTTTTTTCATGGATTCAGCATCTAAAGAAACACTGCCTCCTTTGTACATCGAGATTCTGGGCGTCGTGAGCCGCCGTGAACTAAATTTTTGGTATGATTTAAGTCTTCCCCTCTTTTGACTGCTGTCTTTGCTGTCAATGTCATGCCATGTTGAGCAAGCATTTTTGTACTTCAGAATTTGTGAACTGATGGGGATTATTATCATTTCTTGAATCCTATATTTGTACAGCAGAGGAAAATTTTGGGATATGGTAAAGCCTAGGACTGCTATGCTTATAATGTATAAGTAAACATGTACATAGATTTTTATTTTAAAAAGAAAAATACTGAGCAAGCACATTTGGCCGATTAACCAAGCTGCTCAACCCACTAAGAGCGTTTTCCCTTCTTTTCCCTAGAGTCTCCCCTCTCCTCTAAGTATGATTAGAATTTGAACTAGGATTTATCAAAATGAAAAAGAAAAAGAAAAAGAAAAATACTGGATTCTAAAGATGCTTACCGGTCTGCACCATTGATGTAAGATTTTAATATTTTTGAATCATTTTTTATCTTTTAAAATAACTACATTAAGAAATATAATGTAACATTTCATTTAAATTATTTTGCTTAATCAATAATTTTAAATTTTAAATTTACATGTAAATGTGTTTATATATATAGTTGAAATATATGAATTTGTATATAAAAAATATTTAAAATATTAATAAATCTAAAATGATTTATTTAGCATGATGAAATGTTAAGTCTCTTAAAGTGATATCAAGTGTTTCAATTGTAAGGAAAGTCTTAGTTATTGCAGCACTTAATCCAGATTTGTTGATCAAGAGATTGGATATTGATTGTTATAAAAAACTTTGATATCATAGTATAACAGAATTTGAACATTACGTAAGTTTATTATTTTTATTTTATAATATTATATTTAAAATAAGCATTTTATCTATTAAGAATATTTTTTAAAAAATATTAGATATGATACATTTTTTTTAAAATACTTTATGCCAACATTTTCAAAAATAATGTCAAATTGATATCACTTTCTACGTATCAAACACTTTCCATGTTTCAAAACAACAAAAAATTGTTATCATTCATTTAAAACGTGAAACATGCTCTATCTGTTAGTCTTGAATAACTTATCTATACTACGGACATAATTGCTTGAACATCTGATTATTTAAGAAAATAATATTCTTTTTTTTTTCCGAAGATCATCTTTTGAATTTCTCTGTAACTAAATTTTGTTCATTAAAAAAATTGTCTTAATATAAAGAGTTAAAAATATATTTATAAATATTTCAAAGTATAATATAAACAGTTAATTTTTTAAAAGAAAATATACAAGTAAACTTTCAACTAAGCCAAACTTGTTCCTTCTACTTATAGTTTGGTATATATTAATTAATGGAAAAAAAAAATTGATACACACGTCGTGTAAATTTTAGTTTAGGGATTAGTGTTTTAGTTTAGGGTTTAAGGTTTTAAGTTTTAGGGTTTAGAATTTAAGATTAATGTTTAGAATTTAGTGTATAGAGTTTAAGGTTTAGTTTTTTAAGGTTAGAGTTAAAAATTTAAAATTTAAATTTTTATAGTGTAAATAAACATGTTTTATCCTTAATTAATTAACTATAAATAATATATACTGATTAAGTAGCAAACAGGACTAAGGCGTGACATTTTTGACTTTGAATCTTTGAAAATTATCTGCTACATTACAATCCCAATTCCCAAACAAACTTCAACTTCTCCGCCAAAATCTCTTCTCCCCAGCGGCCTCAGACGCCCACGAAAGAAGATGGAGAACGCTCTAATCCAACCGCTAATCGCTGTTTTAATCTCTTCCTTAATCGCGATTAGATCCTACAGAAGAAAGTCTCTCGATTTATCCGGAGCTGTCGCCGGATTTCTCGTCATGGCTATTCACTTCGCTGTAGGATACAGGTTCGGTGCAATGTTGCTGGCTTTCTTCTTTTCTTCATCGAAGCTTACCAAAGTTGGTGAAGATAAGAAGCGACTAGTTGATGCTGATTTCAAGGAAGGTGGACAAAGAAACTGGTATGTTGTTCATTACTCTCTTCAAATCAACGAATATTTATTTCTAGATTGAGTATTTAATTTAGTTTTCCTTTTTTATTTATTTAGAGTATTTTGATTGGTTGTGAAAATACAAGTGGGAAAAAAGATATAAGGAAAAAGAGAGCTAAAGGGTTGAAATTTAGAGGTAGTGAATAGTGATTGCTTGAAGAAATTTGCCAGAAATTAAATGAGCTGATTTTGGTGAACCAAGGTTGAAGTTTTTGAAAATGATTTGAACTTGAATCCAAGTTAGAACTTGTAGATTCCTGCTTTGACTGGTTTAATCCATTCCCTCATTTCTTCATTTTCAGGATACAAGTTTTTTTCAATAGTGGTATTGCAGCTGTTTTGTCTGTGGCTATTGGGAACCTGACTGGATGGGAGGACAAATGCCTGGACTCGAAAGACTCGGTTCTTATCACATCGTTGATTGGCGGCATTATTGGTCATTACTCTTGCTGCAATGGTGATACTTGGTCCTCGGAGCTTGGGGTTCTTAGCGACGACCAGCCGCGGTTGATCACAACTTTTAAGGTACATATTCTTTCCCAAAATTTGGTATAAGAACCTATGGTTTTAGATGGTTATCTATCATGTCCCGCTGATATATTGTTTTTCTGAAGATGATCATTCCGGAAAAATGAATCTGCTGATTTTTTCCTTAAGTTAAAGCTACTATTCAGCTGGACATTTATAGTTGCCATTCAAAACACATAGTTGATAGTTATGATGTTTGCAACCTTTTTTGTCTATGTTATTGATGAAGTTAATCTGGGAAAAAAAGACTTTTCTTCTTTTGTTGTGTGTGTGTTTGCTAACATTATGGTGAATGATTACCAGCCTGTTCGAAGGGGCACAAATGGAGGTGTGACGAAAACAGGACTTCTAGCAGCTTTGGCAGCGGGGACTGTCATCGGTTTAACATTTGTTCTTGTTGGATTTTTCACCACAAGATGTTCGGATGGAATGGTCATGAAGCAGCTATTGGCTATACCCCTTTCTGCGGTGGCCGGACTTTTAGGAAGTCTCATAGATTCTCTGCTGGGAGCAACCCTGCAATTCAGTGGGTTCTGCACGGTCCGAAATAAGGTATATTGAACACAGGCCTTTGGAATGGAAAACAATCTCCCAGCTTGCCATGATAAGTAAACCATTTAAGCTTCTTCCATCCTGACTTGTTTTTAATCCCTTTGCAGATAGTTGGAAAACCTGGACCAACAGTGAGGAAGGTTTCGGGTCTTAACTTTCTCGACAACAACACGGTGAACCTCGTCTCGATACTACTGACCACACTGCTGACTTCAATTGCTTGTGTGTACATTTTCTGAATCCTTGATTCTGTTTAAGCAGTTTAGACAGTCTACTCTTGTAAGAATTTTGAAATCTGAGAAAATGTATCCCATCTGTATCACGAACTTCATATTCGATGTAATCGAACATACCGGAAAACGGTTTTCCATTTGTGCTTCGGAATAAAGATGACCATATTGTTCGACTGGCTAGATTGGAATAAATATTGAAATATGAGTTGTTCTTCTTGTGCAGCTTCTTTTTATATATTTACTAGATTTTGTCACACCTGCAATATAGGTGAAATAATATATTTTATGTAAAAAAATATTTATAAAATATTACTAAATGGATGATTTTTAATTCTATTAAAAAATAGTGATTTTTAATTGTTTTATTTTTGTAAAATTTATTATTTAAAAAATACTTGTAGGTGGAATGGTAAAGAAACTTATATTTGTCTTGTGTTTGATTATTAATTACATAATTTAAGAAGTGATTTTTAGTTATATTTTATTTAAATATTATGTCATATATGCATCATATATAAATATAATATGAATATTTATGTTCAAATAAATATTTAAATAAAATTGTATTTTTATCATATATATATACAACAATTATGTGTATATAATGCATATAAATAATTTATTGTATTCATTCTAATTTAAAACAATTGAAGGGTATAATATAATTTATTTTGTTGGAGATGACATTTTGTAATTAATTTGCACACTTGAAGGAATTAAGAGTATTTTTAAGGGTAAAACTTTTATACACAGGCTGTGTAAAATTGATTTTACACAAGTCTGTGTATTTACACTATAAAAACTTAAATTTTAAATTCTTAACCCTAAAAATCTAAAACATAAACCTTAAACTCTATACACTAAATTCTAAACACTAACCTTAAATTCTAAACCACACAACCTAAACCCCTAAACTATAAACCCTAAACTAAAACCCTAACCCCTAAAAATAAAAGGCACGTGTAAACTAAAGTTTACATAACCCGTGTATCAAAGTTTTTTCCTATTTTTAATATAATTTTTTGTCTTCCAAAAATTCGTTTATTTTAATAATTTTGATTCTTGAATTCAACAATTTTCTATACACGTGGAAAAATAAAATACCGTTATAACTAAATCTATAATCTTTTAACCTTTTCCCAACTGACACCAACTATAAAAACTGTTGTTTCAAGTGAAGAATGAAATAAGACGAGAAATTTTCCCAGCAATTCTCAGCAAGAAAGAAGATGGAGAGAACTATAATCCAGCCATTAATCTCTGTTTTAATCTCTTCCTTAATAGCGATTAGATCCTACAGAAGAAAGTCTCTGGATTTATACGGAGCTCTCGTCGCATTTCTCGTCATGACTATCCATTTCGCTGTCGGATACGGGTCCTTTCTTTTTCTTTCTTTCTTTATATTTTGTTTGGCTTCCAGGAAAATCATCAAGAAATGGGAATTTCAGGTTTGGTGCAATGTTGCTGATCCTCTTCTTTACTTCGTCGAAGCTCACCGAAGATGGAGAAGTAAAGAAACCGCTAATCGATGCTGGTTTAAAGGACGTTAGACGAAGTAACTGGTATATTCATAACTCTCGTCAAATCCTTAAATAAACGAATGTTTATCAAAATATATGTGTTTCAAGATTGAGATATTAGTTTAGAGATTTATCATTGGTTGAAAATAAATTTAGAAACACTGAAGCTCAAAGAATTTGCCAGAAATTAAATGAGCTAATTTCAGTAGCAAAGGTTATATTCGATTCTTTGTTGTGACTGTGTAATTCCCCAATTTCTTGATTTCAGGATACGACTTTTGCTCAATAGTGGTGTTGCAGCAGTTTTGACTGTGGCTGTTGGGAGCCTGACTGGATGGGAGGACAAATGCCTCGACTCGAACGAGTCGGTTCTTGTCACGGGATTGATCGGTGGTATAATCGGTCATTACGCTTGCTGCAATGGCGACTCTTGGTCCTCGGAGATCGGGGTTCTTAGCAGTGAACGGCCATGGTTAATCGCAACTTCTAAGGTAGATATTCTGTTTCCCAAATTTGGTTTAAGAATTCGCCATCACATCCTGATCGATTCCGGTTTGAGTCGTTGACAGCATTCCTTCTGTATCTTGTTTTTAGAAGATTGATTATATGTCTATTCCGGAAAATCGACAGTTCTGACAGTCTAGGATCCAGGCATTCTATAGTTTGCTATGCAGAACACATAATTGATAGTTCTGATGTTTGCATCCTATACTCTCATACCATTGATGAAGTCGGATTTGCTTTTCTTGATCACTTTGCTACTTTTGTTGCAGCGTGTTCGAAGGGGCACAAACGGAGGGGTGACGAAAATAGGACATGTATCAGCTTCGGCAGCAGGGACTGTCGTCGGTATAACGTTTGTTCTTGTCGGACTTTACACAAGTTGTTTCGATAGAAAGGCCATGAAGGAGCTATCGGTTATACCCCTGTCTGCGGTGGCCGGACTTTTAGGAAGTATCATACGGTCTCTGCTTGGAGCAACCCTTCAATTCAGCGGGTTCTGTGTTGTCCGAAAGAAGGTACATAGAACATAGGCCTTATAAGTGGAAAACAATATTCTCCCATCATGCCATGGTAAGTGAATTTGTTTCAATCTCTTTTGCAGGTTGTTGAAAAACCTGGACCAACAGTGAGGAAGATCTCGGGCCGTAACTATCTCGACAACGATGCTGTGAACCTCGTCTCGATACTACTGACCACATTGATCACTTCGATTGCCTGTGTGTACATTTTCTGAATCCTTGATTCCATGAAAGCAGGGGAGACAGTCTTGATCTTGTAAGAATGTTCAAAAATTTGAGCAAATGTATATCCCATCCACATCATAAACTTCATATTTTGATGTAATCAACATACGGGAAAACAGTTATGTCATCTGTGCTTTTTAAACAAGGATTACTTACCAGATTTCTCGACTGACTAGATTACAATACTATAGAAACATGAGTTGTTCTTTATCTTGGAGTGATCCTTTGCAGCTTCCTTTCTGTGCTATGTTCTGAATGCCTTAAATTTCTTTATGATTGTAATTTGCGGCGTTGATTCGCCATGTGGCTTCCGGCATCATCGTCACACGAGTCAAGTATTATAGAGCTATGAGGATCTCCATGCAGAGAGATATTACTTGATTCGTGACGATGATGATACCGGCAGCCACGCGGTACAACTTGGAAGTGCACCTTAACTTTGAGGATTTTTCGTGCAAAAAGACAATATCTCTAATGTTTCACATCGACACTTTCCATACACAGTTCATGTAGTTTGATTTGTGATTGGAATCTCATTTCTGAAAACTTTCAGAATATTCATATTCATAGGAATATGCATAAACCCACAGATATTTTTTTTTTCATACGAGTCTGAAGTCTCACTCTTCGCTGTTTTTTCATACAAACTTTCATGGCAAAACATTGGTTTACAACACACACACATCTCATAATTCAACATAATATATATATATTAAAGCATCAAAAACAGAAAAGAAACTCCAATCAGCACTCGCAAGTCTCGTAGCAACAGAAACAGCAACACAGGGCGAACAAACTGCATATTCCCCAACACCAACAGTGAAAAAAGATTAGAAGAAGAAGAGTTGTGAATAAAAGTTAGACAAACCAAGCATAAAGACAACCCTTTTGTTCATGGCGCCTTCTAATATGATGGTGATGGTATATTGGCATGGCTTCATAACCTGGTGCTGCATACATTTTGTTTTTCTGGTCTAAAACTAGTTCTGAGTTTTATGATCTAAGACGTGAAACTGAGAAAAAATACATAGGAGGATGAGTTGAATGAAAATTGTCTGTTCTTTTAGAGAAGCTTTATCTTGTACACGAGAAATTATTAGATGAACCCAGCTCACCGCGTCATCCATGGTTCCATCCAATGAAATTTAGGATTTATGCGGATACGGTTTGGGGATCCCAAGGTACGAATATAACATTAACCATCTCCGTCCCCATTTGAGGTAAAATTTTCCTCCTCCCAGTGAGTGATTTCGATTATTCCTCATCGATTTAGATCCTCGCAGTTTTCATTTATTTCCGACCTAATTGCCACCAATATGTAACAACTGTTTAACAAAGGAAGCATTTTTGTTCAAATGAAGTTCCTTTCGTTCTTGTATGGAAGCTTCGAGCATGGCTCTAAATGTCTACACAAAATTTTATGAATACAAGGTGTATAGATACATATACTTGAAACCCAGAACCCTCAGTGCCTCTAAATACTTTGATGGTGATGAGTTACAAATCCTACTGAATCACCAGACTTTGGCTAAGTTCAAGAACACAACATCAAACAAGAGCAGCTAGAGATATATTTATGCATATTTTGCTTTTCTTGACCCGGAGCGATAACAGGCAACCGGGCAAGCAGCTGGTTTCACGGGAAGAATCATGTTGGCCGCGGCATGTTCGAAACTAGCAGCAGTCTCCAGGCGTTCCCATGTGATTTTCCTCTTCTCAGCGGCCTCACTAGATCGGGAGTTTTCCTCCTCAAACTTACGCTGGCAGGCAAGCACAAGCTCTTCATCCTCCTCGCAAAACATCTTTTTTACGCTTTGTGTCAGGTTAAGCACTGCTTGGTTCCAATGGTTCCCGGAATTTCGCTCAAGGGCGGGGAAGATTAGAGGAAATATCACCTGGCGGTTATGCATTATAAGATTAAAGATGTGCTCGTTGTTCCATAGCAAGTGCGCTCGTTCAGCCACCTGAAAAATGGGGAAAAGAGGAGTCAAAAACGGTCTCATATTGCATCGTCATCCAACTTAAACATTTTTCTCATAGTGATTAGAAGAGGAAAATATACCTGGTAATGGGAGCTGTTTAAGCAGAATGCAATACGACGAAACAGTGGAACCATGATTGGTAGGAACTCGGCCATGCTAGTCATCTCCAAAATCTCCTCTAACTCACTAATAAACATTAACTCCTTCTGGCTATTCGTAACCGGCCAGTACTTAAACAGTCCTGTAATCACACTATTGGCTAACTTCGGGTCCTTATCTATAAACTGTACAACACAGAATGTTAATTGCTGATGACAAACACCCACAGGTTTCGGTTTGTGTAGAGGAATAAGGGCTCTCCACAAAAACATCTTGTGTTCCTCTTTCAGTGGTAAGGCAAAACCACTAATAATACTTCCGAAAATCTCGAGGAGTTCAGCAATACCATTATGCCTTTCTGTTTCGAAAACAAAACGATATATGATATTGCTTACAGCTTTTCGCACAAAGGGCCTGTGCACCATGAGTTTCCCGTAAATTCTGTGCAGAATAGTCTTCAAACAGTCTCTTTCCCGGGGGTCCTCGGAATCAAAGAGGTCAAGTAACCTTGAAATAAAAGAATGATCTACATACTTCTTTGCTACCTTTGCATCAAGAGAACTACAACTAATAAACCGAAGAAGTAGGTCATATACGAGTTGCAAATTGGACCAGGAAGGATCAAACATCAGCTCTTCATCTTCCTGTTCACCACTACTGCTACTAGAACGATATTTTGGTGGAAAAACTCTGAAGAGGTTAATGGCACACATTTTACAGAATGCGGCAATTGCTGTTTCGTTGAACTTTGCAGACCCCGAAGAAACAAAATCGACAAGTTCTAGCAACGTTTGACGTTTAAGATCTTGCTCAGCACTAGTTTTATCAGGATCACTGAAATCAGAAAGCTCACAACACAGATTCAATTTACTGATAAAAAGGTTCTGTTTCTGTGGATTTGAAACATCCGTGAAAGATAGGTTGGGCTCCACCGCCTCCACACCAACCATGATGCTAGCAGGAAAAACAGCCGAGGACACCCGTTTAACAACAGTTAGTCGACTTGATATACTGTCCCCGATACTTGTGCATTGAGCTCCATTGCCAGAGTTAGAAGTATGGTTTTCGGATTCAGTTCCAGATGAACTAATGAATCAAACTTTTGCAACTTCCGTGGGAGTTTGCTTAAAATCTGCTTGAGCATCGTAACAAAGCAACTTCCGGCAAAGCATCGTAACAAAGCAACTTCCGGCAACACAAACTACCTGAATCAAATTAACTTACAGTGATTCAATAAACTTATACATTTCAAACTGCAAGCTAAATTGGGATGCCATCAATAAGCTAGAAAAATGAGAGGATAAGAACAAGAAAAAATTGTAGTGTCGTAATAATAATTTAGAAAGGAATGGATTCACTTGTGACATTCCAAATCCAATGACATTCATTTGGTAGCCAGAGAGAAATCATGCTAAGGTTCTTAACAAGCTATAATTCTGATTAACAAGTATATTTTCATAGGATCAAACTGAAATACCAACAAGCACAATATTCAATGGAGCAAATAACAAATTCAAGAAAATGTCGAGACTCAAGATGCCGTGATAAAGAGGCATTTATCCTTAACTCCTACAATGCCGAATTTGGCAGCATACTGATATGTCGTATCTTCGACAAATTGAACCAATTTTTTTTTTTTGCTTAAAGGCCATTCCTTCTGGGAGAATTTGATGCATTTTGCTACTAAGGAGTCCAGAATTCTCAAAAGCTGCCAGTTTAAGTGTAAGCTTCGAATTATTCGATCTACCACAGAAAGCTAAGCTATTAGCAATCATCACATATTAGACTTTAGCATTAATCCATAAAAACCAGGAATAAAAAATGAAAAACAAGAAGAAAACTCAGTAAAACAATTGCAATCAGCCAATCACCCCAAATAACAGTGTCACAACAGAGGAAAGCACTCACTTTGATACTGGAAAACTTGAAAAAACAAGTTTCCCAGAAAGAAAATGATACATGAGCCTAACAGCAGCAATATTATGATGAATTACAGTAACAGAAAATATGGAATTTTGTTTGAAATACAGGACAACCATATAAACCTTTAGATCTGATAAAATAAAGCTAAAAAGAGAGCAAAGCACCAAAGATCTATCACCAAATCACCATCTTATGACAAATGGAAAGATACCCAGATCTTATTTTAAAACAATATAGCAACATTTTAACTAACAAAACAACTACGAACCAAAAAATACCAATACAAATGTCATCATCAAGCATATAAATTTAGCTAAATATTTTGACCCAAAAGGACCAATAAATCAAAAATTCATGCAGTTAGGCCAAAGAATAATAACATTAAAAGAAAAAGAGGGGGAAAATAAACCTGCACTTGTTGAGCTGTCAAATATGGAAGACAAACAAACAAACAAAAAAATTGGGTTAGAGTTTAGATTTATATAAAGGCAGCATTTTTTTGTTGTTTTTAATTTCTGAGTTAGGGGCAATAATGGGTTGGAGCTTTGAGTTTAAAAATGGAGGAGTTTGCTGGAGTATGAAAGATGAACAATTTGGGTTCCTCAATTGAAGAGAATGATAGTGTGTCATTTTCCTGGGAAAATTGCAAGCACTAGTAATAACGCCACAAAGGACATATGGTTCTAATTTTTTAAAATAATTATTAGTACAACGATAATTAGAGTTTGTATTTGTTAAATAGTGCTTAACATTTCATAAAACAATTTTTTACGTTAATCTTTTAATTTTAATTTTTAGTCCTTTTGATTACATTACACGATTTCAAAGTACCACATTTCTAAAATGACTAAAAATGGAAAAAAGTTATCAAATTCTGGGATTAGTGTGAACATCGACTGATCTTAGCCAAGTAAATTGGGGACAAATTAAATTTTTCAAAAAATTTAAAAGCTTAATTAAAATTTTCAAAAATTTTGAGGGGTCTAATGATATTTGAAAAATTGAGGGTTTAATTAACTTTTATACTTTGGGAGGCTTAATGTCAATTTTCATTTTTTAAATTATTAAAATATTCAACAATTTTAGTGTTTAGAATGAGTTTTTAATAATTTTTATAGGTCAAATTAATTTTTTAAAAAACTTGAGAGGTTTATATAAAATTTTTGAATTCCTAAAGGTTCAATACCACACACCCTGCGTGAGTGGGGATCAAAAAATTATTTAAAGATCAAGTTAAAAAATGTTAAATTTACGTATTAAAAGTTTATTTATTTTTTAAAATTAAATAATAATAATAATAAATACAACACCAACAACCATTTTTATATACATTCATTTTTAATGGTGAAATACAAATATAAGGTACAAAATGTGGCGACAGAAAAACAAGCGTTTCAATGGACAATATTGAAAAGAAAAAGGAAATAAAATGTTCAAAAAAAAAGAAAAAAAAAAAAGAACACGATAAAGTGATTAGTCGTTGATACCTTAGCTCAAACAAAAAAAATGACATTTAGACACCAAGTAGGAGGAAGCTTCAAAGTTCCTTGTCTATGTTACTATGACCAAAAGCTACCCATCTAAACTTACACATAAATAAATTAAACAAGACGATAATAATACAGTTCAAATGATCGACTTGATTCGACTCATAATAATTGATATTTATATCATTATGAAACGCTTTAAGATCTCAAATAAAATATAATAATTAATATTTTGTAGAGAACTATTTTCTACTTTGCCACGAGTTCATACTTTTATAAATGAATTTGATTAAAACATTATCACATATTTTACTTTTATAATTATTTTACCAATGATGTTCTATAAAAAGATTGGATACAATAAAATAAATCATGTGCCATCATGTCCAAAGTCTTATTAATTGTTGATAAAGTTTATTATATTTTACCGACAATCGGTTGGTCTAGTGAGATAAGGCACTAAATCTCTTAAACAAAGTTAAATGTTTAAATTTTGTCGTTATAAATGGTATAAATTGCGTTGGGATGGTTGCCCTCATAATTGGCCTCTGCAGAACTCAATCTGAATTAGTCACCAATGCATTGACTACCGGTGGTTAAACAAAAAGGCTTATTATATTTTATATAGGTAAAATGTTGATACACATGTTATGTAAAACTAATTTTATACAAGCCTGCATATTTACACTATAAAATCCAAAATTTAAATTTCTAACCCTAACCCTAAAAATCTAAACCTTAAGCCATATATCCTAAATTCTAAACATTAACTTTAAATTCTAAATTATATAACCTAAACCCCTAAACTTTAAACCATAAACTAAAACCCTAACCCTTAAAACTAAAAAATACGTGTAAACTAAAGTTTATAGAAATTATGTATTAATTTTTTTTCATTTTATATAGTAGTTAAGAAAATGATGATGATTATTATTATAATTTATGCACATAAACGCAAAGAATCTTGTGAAAACTAATCATTAATAACATAACTAAATGGGTTCAATGACAAGTGTGAGTTATGGATGTAACGGGCATGTGACATGTGAATTGGGGAGATGAAGTTTCATGGTGACGTGGAGTTGGACCTTTTTCCATGTGCACATATGTATCAATAAATTAAAATATAACATAATATATGTATATGTCTCTAATGTACAAACAAGAACATGTAATGCACATTACAAAATAGTCACATTTATTATTGTAATTTATGTAACATTATATCCATTTCCATGTGATGCAAACATCGTAAAATATTCCATGTATTATTACATTCCTAGGCCTAATTAGTATACATCCCTTATACGACTGATTTTTTTTAAATATATAAAAGTAAAGGTGAGATAAATTTATTGATTTTTTAAACTAAAATCAAATTAATAAAATATATACATTAAAAACTGAAATTTTCATTTAAATTTTAACAATAAAATGACATGTTTGGTCACTATTTTAATTTAAACATTAAATTATTAGTTTAAGAAAAAACTTGACCTATTTATTAATTTCAAAGATCAGAGGATTGGTTCTACCTAAAGTAGCCTCGCTAAAGACGCGAAAAAGAAAGAATAAAAATAAAAGAGCTAATTACAGTAAGCTTAAGAAGCTAAAAAACCATGCGTAATATTATATGGATTCAAAGATCAGAGGATTGGTTCTACACTGCATTGACAGTTCGACGCATAGCAATGACCCAACTCAGAGCTTGGGTTATTTTTTGTTTCTATGCACGTTGTGCCGGAATTCGACCCATTTTACCGAATCTTTCGGCGTTCTTTGGCCTCCACTGGGTCCTCCCTCTCGCAATCTCGGACCCTTCCTCAAGCCGGAGCAAGTGCTGACACTCGATTTCACCCGTGTTTACCATGTGGCCCGCACTGGCATCCGAGACTGCTGTTAGCGACTGCAGCACACTGTCCCTTCCACACTCCCTCCTATACTCCAGTGTCATGGAGCAAAGCATGTGATTCTCCACAATCGGCAACGGAGTACTCTGCAACCATTATTACCTTCCACTTAAATTGCATGCAACTTTAAAAGGAAAACATTTAAATGAGTTAATAGGTGGAAATCATAATAAGATATCGGTACATTAGATTCCAAGCACCGGATGCCGAGCAGAGATATACCTCAAGGATCCAACCAATGTACTTCACATTGTTGACATGCTGGTTCACATCCAAGTCGCTCCATCGGGGCTACAAATTTCAAACAAGTATATCAACTGAATAGAAAAGCAAGTTACAAGTGGATACATCCACACCTATAATGAAGAAAGAGATGGGGCAGTGGCGCTTACAGTTAAACCCTTGCGCACATATTCGGCTGTGCTGTCGTCGAGTTTCACTAATTTCCGGCTGTCCTCAGCCACGATTGGATCACAGTCCATAAAATGTGGTTGTATTTCTCCTCGGACCTCTTCTGGGATTTTAGATAACCTTCTAGTCAGTTTATTCATCATCACCCACACACTGCAGATCACAAAAAACGAAATCAAAACAGAGACTCAGAGAGAACCGGATAAGTCACTCCAGAAACACAATTCAGTAATGTACAAGTACATGGAGAACAATAGCAGTCATTCTGATGCGTTGCTTGGACAACCAAATTATCAATTGATTTAAAACACTTGTGTCATAAACTGAAAAGTTCTTTTGGTCATAAATTATCAATTCATTTATCTGGGATTGTCACAAAACATCATACTATAGCAAAAAATTAATTTGATTGAATGAGATCCTTTCATACCGGTGCTGGAAGATCATAAACAATGCCCTACCTTGTGGCTCTTGTTAAAATTTCACCGGTTTTACTATTGCTGACAAGCCAATCCCTTCGCATGCCATTCTTTCCTGATGCACTGACCCAAGTGTCTACTTGAACAACATCACCCCTGCAAGACAGACATACAAGTCCAAAGTTCGTTAATATTAAATACGTGGAATTCAAGCTAAAAAGCACGCCTCAGCCACATCAAATTGTGCACTGTATCAGAATGCTACTATGATGCTACATATAAAACCGCGACCACGTTGATAAGCATGGGTCGCTTATTATGAATTATGTTGTAGCTATGGGAGCAAACATGAGCAAAAAAGCATGTCTTACCAAGTAGGATAGCGATCAACCACAACTTGCATCCGAGTGACCACCCATATTAGGTTCTTCTTGCACATCCCAGGGGTTGCACCAAAACCATCTCCTAGCAGTCCAGCACTTTTACAATGATTAATTGCTGTTTCCTGCCAAAAAGAAAGATGTATTAGTTAAAAATCAACCTTATGTAATATATCTGCATGAAAACCAATACTTACAAATTTTAGTTCATAATATTGTTTGTTCAAAGTTCAAACATTCTAGCCAAAAGCGAACCTGTAAATGATTCATTAGTGTCTCTACGGATGCTGTACGATCAGCACCTATCTCATAAGACCTAATTGAGAAGTTCTGACGGAAAACAAGACCATCCTGAACAATCCTCCCTATACCAAATGGGTCAATGAGCATGTCGGGCCGCCTAGGCTTCCAATCAAGCATCATCCACTGCTTCTCGGCAGCCAAGAAAATAGTTGTGATAGCAGCAAGAAGCATGCTCCAATCAGGTAACTGATTGATAAACGTCCTGGGAGGAGGGGGACTCACAGCATCTTCATCCTTGAAACCTTCCACTGGACTCATCACAACCGATGTACCATTTATCTTCGGACGGGCTTGTGCATTTGCCCTCACATGCAAACCTCCAGAAGAAGCCGACGGTTTCGAGATACCTCCAAGGTTAGTAGATCCATTTCCAAGCTTCTTGCCTTTGGAGCCAGAGGAGTCCGGGGAAGAAGTGATAGGAAAGAATGCCGATGTAGCAGCAGTCGCAACCATGATTTTAAAACTCAAAAGTGAACTTCTATTGTCCGCTGAAATTCCTTCTTTCTGAAATTGCAATATATCACAAACAGTAAGAATTAAAACATTCCAAACAGGTTCCAGTTTTTTCTCTCCACGAAAAGGAAGGAAATTCTAATAGACGATTCAGCATTTAGATTTCTACGTAATGTAGCCGACGAATCAAAAATTAATATTAAAAATCAAAGAAATTCTTCATTTCTGAAATTCTGGTGAGGAAAAAGAGAGGAAATAAAGGATTTACCAGATACTCTAAGGAACTATTATCTTCTATTTTCTGAAGAAAAAAATATTAATAATAAAACTGCAATTTAACAGTGCACGTCTCAGTAAATATGCCACAAAAACTCCTAACCAGCGAAACGACGAAGAAAATATGTTGCAAAATGGAAGCGGAATCGCTACAAAACAAAAACAGCAGTGCAGATCTAAGATGTAAAAAGACTTAAATAACAAAAGGCCAAAAAAATGAGAAAAAGCGACGGAGAAAGTAGCTGACAATTCATAATCACATATCAGCTTTCCTATCGGTTACAATGCAGCACGGAACATCATCTCATTCCCAGCCATCTTTACTTTCCAGTTTCCTCAGTTCATAAGAAATTTACAATCAAGACAACATCGCATGGAACGAAAATGGAAATGAGAAAATAGATAATCTAAATGAAAAATAGACCAATCTGTGCTACATTTGGTTGATGAGAAATTAGAAAAAAAAAATATATTAGATTTAGATCTCCGATTTCCGCCGCCATCACTGAAAACCTTGAATGAAAACAATAAAAACAAAAACAAAATGCAACACCAAATGTACTTTCCTTTCCTTTCTCGGTAACCAAACAGAACACTACATTTCAACCAGAAAGCGTAGATCAAGCATAAAATGGGAGAGAATTACAAAAATAAAAAAATACAAATATAAAACTCAACATTCAAAACCATACCTCAACCTAAAAAAATTGTAAGGAAACTTTTCTCGAGAAAAAAAAAACAGAAAAAAGGAGAATATATTGCATTACTTATGATCCGCTTACCTTCTAGTAACTTCTAGCGCTGGCGATCTAGCACATTAATCTTATCGTTGTTTTCTTCTGCTTTTTTGAAACCTCGTTTGGAGTTTCCAAAGGCTAATAAGGGAAACAATGGAATTCTTTTTCTACTCTACTCTGCGCAAAGGTAGTGTAATTTACTCTAGGGCCAGCAGTGTTCTTCAATTTGTAGGCGTACACCTGTCCCTCCATTTATACTGCCTACATGTCCCTGCCGCCTCGCATTTGTTTTTCAATTTTCCAATTTTATCAACATTGTTTTCTCTTATTTACTCTGTTGCCACTGCCAATTTGGGTGAGCAAAACTCGATTACACTCGTAAAAGTCGAAAATTTTAATTTCATTCGAATCGTAATTTCACATACTCAAATTGACTCAAAAAAATTAAGTAAAATTTAATTATAAAATGAGGTTTGGATCACTAGAATTTTTTTAATAATTAGTGGATTAATTTTTAAATTTGAGTGAAATCACTCAACTCTACGTCATATATTATTTCACATATGAAAAATATAGAATATATAAATATATATATAACATATATAGTTATAAAAATTCGTTTAAATTAAAAACAATTAATACCCTAACATTATAAATATTTAAAATTAAATATGAATAGAAATTCGAACAACTCGACTTAACTTGAAAATTTCCAAATAAAATTTTAAGTTATAAAATAGGACTCATCAACTCGACTAACTCAAAAAAAATTATTCAACTCGATCAAATACTCACACCTATCATCAATTTCCAAATTTCATTAATCGATAAATTTTAAAATACTCTAATTGGATTTTAAATCATTGTTATCATTTCAATCATGTCATCTCCTTAGTTTAGTCATTAATTTGGATGTTAAATATTAATTTAGATATCATGTGAGGTATATTTAAAAATGTAGCTTTTGTTAAAAAAAATAGATTAAAATTTAAAGGAATAATGGTATAAATGCACCTATATCTTACTAAATTTGTCAATATGAGTCGATAATTTTGAAGCGTTCAATGTGCCCTTGTATTTCGCTCTCGTCTTCTAAAATACCTCTAATACCAACTCCTTAATTGATGACATGATAGGACCACGTGATATTCACTTATGCTGTCACGTGGCACTTTTTTTTTCAAAAAAACACTTAAATTCAGGGTTCGAATTTTTTTTTACACTAAAAAGCAAAACGACAGGGAATTGAGGATATATGAACAGTTTTAGTTTTTTTCAAGAAAAAAATTAAAAATCATTACTTTCCCTTCTCTGATTATTTTCTCTCTGTTCTTCCCTCAAGATCACAGCCAAATTATTATTTTTTTTATTAAAAATAATGTAAATTAAAGCATCATCACTTCATTTATCAATGAATTACATTCTTTAAAAAATTGACTGAAGATCAATTAAAAAATTTAATCCACCTAAATCATTACAATCCTGAAAAGAAAATAACTTAAAAATTGAAAATACAAAATTTAAATTTGAATCGTTATCATAATGGAAGCTTCTCCTCTATAGGCTTTGTGGAACTCGTTGATAACATCACTATTAAGAAGAAGAAAAATGGTTCACCCACATTTAGGTTTGGAACAAAAACAGTAACATAGAATGTACTGACAAATTTTATTGAAAATTAAAGTTGTATTTTATACATGTCTTTCGACAACCACATTCAATCCTTAATTATTACTGCATAAAAATCAAAAAGAAAAAAAATAAAGAGATTCATTTTTACCTATTTTGATTTACGAAGTTTATGGTTGTTTCAGCTCAAATTGAACGGTGAGAAAAAAGAGAAAATTATGAAAAACTTATTATAGCGCCGGTTAGATATGACGGCTCAACAAATGATTTATGAAAAAATCTTCCAAAACTATAGTTTTGATTTCGTGTGATTTAGGGTTTTTTTAAAAAAATTAAACTTGTAGAACAATAAAGGATAAAAAGCACTCCGGCTTGGCGGTGATCATTGACTAAACGGTGACAAAAATTAACGGTTACGATAATTTCGACGATAGTAGAAGAGAAACACTTTAGTTTTTTATGGAAGAAAAAAAGAAATTTAAAAACTTGAAGAAGAGAGGCAGATAAGATAAAAAAAAGAAGAAGATAAAACTGTTCTTATATTATCAATTTATTCCCATTTTATTTTTTTGGTGTGAAAAAGAAAAGGGTGAAATTATTTTTAAACTCCTGAATTTAAGTAATTTTTTTAGGGAAAAAAGTGTCACATGACAGTATAAGAGAATACCACGTGTCCCTGCCACATCATCAATTAATAGCGTTAGTCTTGGGGTATTTTAGAAGACGAAAACAAAGTACATATTAAATGCTTTAAAACTATCGGCCCTACACTAAAAATTTGGTAAAACAGGGGTATTTTTGTCATTATCCCAAAGTTAAACAATATACACTTATCCCAGGAACAGTTTGGATTTATGTGTTAAATAATAGTCCAATTAAATTTTGACGGAACAACTTGATTTTTTACGTGTTAATTCTAAATTGTCCATATAACATGTGTACATTGTATTTAAATTTTGATTCAAATATTTTAAAAATATGTTTTCGTATTAATCTTTAAGTAGATAGTTAAAGTGAATGAACGGTTTACTACACATATAACTACACCTGATGACAACTTTATTTTCAGTTTATCTTATTTTGATAATTAATTTTAAAAAAATAAATTATGTTCTTAATACTTACGTCACATTAACAAAACAAATACTTACAAGCTATTCGTTCTTGACCATCCGCAGTTTTGTATTACACCCCTCGGATTGTTGTGTTTTCTTCGAGCAAGCGAAAAACCCGACAAACGACCACAGTGGGAGTCGAACCCACGACCTAATCTACTGCGCTATGCTGTCATTGTTGTCTAAGTTCTTCCTTTTACTTATTTATTTAATAAATTTTTAACATTAACAGTGAACTAAGCCCTTGCACGGTTATAATGTCTCAGAAATTATCCACCACAACTTAAATCTTCATTAACATCAACCCATCCAAGTTAATCAACCTCCAACCCTATGTTTTAGATTTGATGTCATGCAGAGGAAAAGAAAGCAAGCGAAAGGACCTTTCCCTTCTTTGGGTTCTTTTTCTTTTGTTTTAGCCAGGCAATTAGGTATCCTTGTTTGCTTTCCCTTGAAAAGCTAAAATTTAAATTATTCAATTTCAGATGAAGCTACGGAAAAGAAATTGAAAATATATTTTAATATGTAAAATATTAACTTTTATCTTTTTTAACATATTTTATGAAAAGGTCATGATGATAAAATTAATTATAACTATATAAAATTTATACACTATCGATAAGATAGTAATACATAACCAACGGGTTAGTCTAATTAGTAAGCAGCTTGCAATCGTTAATCTTATGTATATAAAAAATTACTGATGAGAGACTTGCCCCGCTAAAACCTTCGGACTAGTTAGGATAAAACCCTACGAAATCGGAAGCAATAAAAAAATAAGATAATATAAAATTATACACCATTATTAAGCATAATGATAATAATACTTGTAATAGTAAGATCATAATATATTCATTTCCATGAAATGACAATGTTAATTTGGGTACTCAAAATAATGCTATAAGTAATTCACAAAAAATTACCACATCTATTTAATCGTATCGGACAACAACAAGTGACAACATTTTCAATTTACAATCAGATCCTGAATTTTCTTATTTTTTACAAAAGGGCAACCCAAATACTTTCTTCTCTTTAACATGTAGAGTATTAAGATCATTCTTCACTGGGAAAATTGCACCTACCTCCTTGTCTTTTAATCAAACTTTTGCGGCTGACGGAGCGGGTAAACACAAGGGATTTAAAAAAATTAAAAAATTGACTGTACGCTGAGCTATACAAATGTGTCACTGTTCATGTATGATTCTTGCTTTATGAGAGCTGATCCTGGTTTCCATTTGACTCGGATGCTGTTGAACTAGGTACTCTTGCCTGTGCGGTTTGTGGCGGAGCTGTGAGCGCGTATACGAGTCTGGAAGAGGAACTCTCGATTAGACCAGCAACTCCGGCAGCCGCAGATTGGGCATTCAAAGGAAGGAAAAGGTCATGTTTCTGGTCCTTATAAGCACTCCAAACCTGCAAAACACACGCAATAACACCAAGTACGAGTACATGAAAATTGAGTTTGAGGATCAATACGAGGAACACATTGAAACTGTCGTAAATGCCAGATTTAGAGGTTCAGAATCATTGAATCAGAAACCATGTGTGAGGACTTACATCGGATGCATTCAATATTTCACGCACTTTAATGCAGTGAGCCCCTTCCGCTGCAAATGCATGTAAAACCTGGATCAAAATAAAAACATATATATCATGTAATTCCTGATAACTCGAGCGCTTGAAAGAAATGAATCCGAATGCAGATACTCAGTTAGAGAAAGGTAAAAGTTCACTGAAAATGATTGCAATTAACCTCAATAGCAAGCACCCTGCCAATGGATGCTTCTGATTCATTCCATTTCATCTGAGAGCAAAGTCCATTCCTTCCCCCAGCTCTCCAGTCAAGAAGTCCGAGAAGTACTTCGAGAAGACCAACCCTGCATTATTTACCGATTTTGCTTCAACATCGGAAACTATACAACAGAGTTTGAATAAAAACACAATATCAAACTCATGCAACCGAGCAAATCTATTTGCATTGCATGCATGATAATATTAACAAATGAACCAAATATAGAACTCATCAACAAGGTTTCACCGTGAAAAGCCAGATTTCTTTGGAAAAAATTCTTCGACTAAGAGATATTATCCACCTCTTTGCATGCACATTTAGCTTTTATTCACATTTGTTAATGCCTACAAAAAGTTACTTACTTAAGTCCTTGGGCAACAAGTGCATCCCTAGCTCGATTTCCAGCACCCACCACACGTTTTAATGTCTCTAGAGCTAGAATGCTGCCACCTTGCCATCCAATAGCTTTCATTAGAAGGGGAACAACCTGCAATTATATTTTCTTGGTTAAATAAGAGAACAACAAATTCAAGGGAAGAGCAGTAAAATCATCAAAAGTACATGCACAGGCGAAAACAACCCAATCTACTTATTAGAGAAACTTACGAAGTTGATATAAAGAACATTGACTAAACAAAGTACCGTTATTTATGAGATTGAGAACCTATTACAGTCAGGAATGCATAAAACTAAAAGGCATTGCATGGGGAAAAGAACAGTAAGAAAATAATAAATAAGGCTGTTACTAGAACACATACCTGAGTTGTTCCAACACTAGTGGCTGCCATGGCTTCAGCACATACTGTACTGGCAGCAAGTTGATGCAGAACACGCAAACAACTAAGGCGAACGCGTTCTTGTGGAGTTTGTGCAGGCTGCTCATCAGATTCATCCTTCCTGTCCGCCGTATTATTTCCATCTTTCATATCCCCAGATGACATTGCTTCTCTCCTCCCCTCATAAGCCACAGCAGCAACAAGTTTGGGCACATATCCAAGATAACCAACATGGTCAGCAAGTGCAGGGTGCACTCGCAATAATGAAACCAAAGCAGCGGAAAGAAGCAAAGGAAGCTCGGGGTCTACAGATTCAGACTCGTAATGTGTGGCAGCAATAGATGACAAGTACTGATCTAGTAGCCCTTCCAGGAATCTTTTGGGATTCCTAAGAGGAAATTTGGGATCTTTTAGGAATAGCCTGACATAGATTCCACCAACCTACATGATTATGAAATCATTAGTTCCGGGCAAATAACAAATAGAAAATTTTGATGAAATTAAATCAAGTAATACCTGGGGCTCATCCCTCATTTCCTGCCGTGCAGAAGGTTGCTCAGGTACATCCCAATCAATGATACGGCCTTTCACCTGTTCAGGGTACAGGTCTGATACCATAGTAGCAATTTGTGCAGACAATGATGTAGCCATGGCTGGAGTCCATACAAGTTCTGGTGTTTCTGTATTCTGTTCAAGGGAAGACACAACAGCTTCACCAGGCCCGTCCCTTATGACTGATACCAGGCCATCAGGAAGAAACCTAGCCAATGTGATAGCAACTCTAGGACCATGCATTGGCTGCGCAACAAGTTTACCCAATAAAGAGGCTGCTGCCGCTCGTTGCTGCAAGGGAATTTCTTCTGCGCACAGCCATTTCTAACATCAACAAAATTGTCTTCCAAATAGAAAAGGGTAAAAGAAGAGGAAGGCAAATTACCTTGTAAAGGCAAGAGAAGTTCAAGAATGTACACAACACCACCATGTTTGGCAGCTGCCCAAGCAAGTTCAGGCGTGCTTGCCAAGGCATAGAGGACATGAAGTACCCCTTCACGGCAAGCTGGGGAAGAGTGGAGCATTTGCAACAAAAGAAGAAGACTAGATCCATCTGCAACCATGGCCTCCAAGCACGGAGCATATGTAGTCAAGAGAGATAGAACATTCAGGCATAGTTGAGGAATGTTGCTTTCTGATGCAACAGGCACAGAAAAGCATTCAAAAATTGGTAATAGCCTCTCTTTAGTGGAAAATATGGATGCCAAATTAGGATATACTGTTAGCAAGTTCTGCAAAAGAGAAGTGTTAGAAACCAGATGTATTAGATTCTTTATGACGTAGTAGGCACAAGAAAATGAATTACCTGTAGTGAAGTAAGTCCAGATTGAAGGTTTTTAATAAGCACATTTTCTTCCTTATCTTTCATTTTATTATCAGATGCAACCAGAGAATCATCAGGAACTTCCTGTTCATCTAAAGAAGCCCCAGTTGCGTCACTTTGATGCTCAGATTCAGGAGAAGAGTTGCTGGTATTAGGTTTTTCCTGAACATCAGATTCCACAGAGCCCTGATTGTGAACTAGAGAAGCTATAAAATCAATTAAAGCTGCACAGAATGCTTCTGGTTCACTGATCTCAAAGTCTGGTTGATCATTATAAACCCTCAAATAAACATTTCCAACGAACAGTTCCTTGGACAGTGCTTCATAGGCAAAGATATGCGAATCTTTCAGGTCGTATGAACCATCTGGGCCTTGGCTAGCTCGCTGCTGGTCCACAAATTTCAGCAACTCTGCCCGAGTTGAAGAGTTCCAGATTATCTGTGACAGAAGAAGTTAAGACTTCAAGCAATATTAAGGTAATTGAAATGAAACAACAGAAAAAGCACACCGTTTACCTCTGGTGACTCCAGGTTTGTGTTCAACTTGGACAGTAGGTCTTTTGGTACTTGATCTCTCAACATACTGGCAAGTTTTGGAGTTAGCAAAGCTCTGAGTGCATTGACTACAGATTCATTATAAGGTGTTGAGCTCTCATAACAGCACAACCCGCTAAGCCTAGATAACGCCTGGGATGCTCGTACAGCATGCATGTTTTTTGCAATTTGAACGCTAGCACCAACACCATAGGACTCTACTGTATCAGAGTCCTCTGCAGTTGAGTCATACTGAAACAGCAATGGCAAAAGGTACCTAAACAAACCATATTATCCAAATGAAACAAATTATAAAGTAATAAAGGATAACTTATATGATTGTCAAACAATTTATCAAGATATTAAACCTAAAATCCAAAGACTAACATCTTCAGCAGCAAGAAAGCAAAACTGATAATGGTACAAACAATTATCTCAAACTCGGTCTCGTCTACGATGTCATTCTCATGCACATCTAGCAGAAAGTGTTTTTGCATCCAGCATAAAAAACAGAAAAATCCTAATAAATTTATAATAATGGAAAAATATAGAGAAGTAACGACGCCAAAAAGACTTGAACATGAAGTGTGTAGCCACAAGAAACAAATAGCCATTTACTCTCTATAATATTCTTTACCGAAGAGCATGTTCCTTGGGAATTTATAAGAGTAATTGCCTCCAAGAAAAAGAAAAACAATAGTCCAAGAAGGTGGCTCTATAATTTATTATTTATTTAGCAATGGAAATACTACATGACAGAAGATGCAAAGAAAATATAGTGAATAGTGTAACTTTGTAAGAGACTACGAAGAGATCAAGTATTTCCCAGACTAAAAGGACATAGATAAACTAATCAACAGTGATGCAAACATACATTCAAAACATAGATCAAATATGGAAAGGTAAGCAAGCTTACCATAACACTCCAGCCTTTATCAAGGCATCTTGCAAATCAGGGGACACAGAAACATGAGCAATAGTCTGGAGAGCACTATCAACAGCAGCAGGCACTACCTCCAGTTCAGTGCAGTGCACTATGTCATCAACAAGTCCAGAAAGCTCAAGGATCTCAACTCTGGCAGTCTCAAATTGACTAAGAACAGCAAAGGTCCGCGCCACATTTGTAACAATGATAGCAGACGGTTCATTTGCAGGAGTAGTTGGTTGAACTACACACATGCAACGAGAGAGAAGTGTTGCAAGAAGTTGTATCCCACCATCTCTAACAAGTTCTTCACCATTCAACGAGGACGATGCACATCTAACAGTAAAAAAATAGGAAAGAAAGTGGAAGAGATGAAATCTACAAGCCAAATTTTAAGGGAAATCAAATCTACAGAAGTATATGTTGAAGGAGGAATTTACGTAAGCCAAACAAGCTCTGATGCTGCAACAAGAAGAGGTGCTCTATCTGAGGAGAGAAAATTGTTATCTTCATTGTCAACAGTTATTGCATTGAGCAACATGGGATAACCAGCATATTTAAAAGGTTCCAAGACATCTCCATATCTTCTATACAAGATGCATTGTCCTTTCAATAGAAGCAACAGCCTCCAGGGCTGAGGACCTTGCAAACCTTGCATTGTTGCCTACAGAAAGAGAAATTATAAATTTTATTCCAAGCAAGTCGGTAGCAATACACTGAGGAGCAAGCAACTACCTGAAGCCGTTCATAAGCCTTTTGTACAGCAAGAAATTTCTCCCTCCCTTCAGGATTTTTGTCAGGATGATATTTCATTGCAAGTTTCCTATATTGCCGCTTAAGCATTTCTTCATCAATGTTCTCAATTTGCTTGGATATGATTGATATATCTCCGGTTGCCTTCTGATCAGCACCATCGCTGGATACATCTTCCAAGGTAATCTCTAATATTTTGCAAGCTTCTTCCTCAGAAAGATCCATCGGCTTCCGTGTCAACTCTTCACGCCACATTACTAGCAAGGACTGTAGAAATTCCACATGCTCGACAATCGGCCAATTTGGAAACTGGATCTCATCACATAGATTCCGAAGATAATAACGGTGACACCACATTTCATCTCTAAGTTCTGGATAGGTCACTGGTGGCATAGGAGCATAGTCGTATAAAGAATGACAGTGCTGTGACAATTTCTGGGGGAAATCACCAAGATGCTGCAAAACCTTTGGAAAGGAATAAACAATGTATCAGTTGGCGGTAGTAAGTAGAATTGTAACCTTTATCCTTTACAATTGGCCTTCAGACATATATCTTCTAGCCATACTTTGATTAAGTAGTTTCAACTCATCTATTTGCACTTTTTCAAACATAATTAGGACTCAAGCCCAAAAAAAAGATTGCAAAGGAGAAAGGGGGAACAATTGCTTCAGGAAAAAGCAAAAGATAACAAAAGGATATCTGTCTATCTGTCTCAAACACACCAAAGGAACAATTGCTTATTTATAAATAAATTATATACTTGGGAACGACAATTCCTTCATCATAAACCATTGACTATTCCAAACTGCTTCATATAGCCATAATCTACAAGACTATATACTTATGTTTCATATGGGTCCCTACAGAAAATCCTACTTCTACCCTGCCAATATCTTTTTTGCATGTGAAAGCACAGAGTAAAGACATCAAGATAATATACAATTACACAATTAAAAATATGATTCACCTGGCGAATCAGATTTTCAGCTCGCATTTTATGCGTCCAAATGATCTCAGGAGTATCAGACTCAGAAACCATTGCTGCAGCAAATGCAGATGGGCCACTACGCTCCAATACATACAGCAAAGACTCAGGGAGAAGTCCACCCAGTACGCTACGTTTAGCAAGGGGCAATGAAGAGGAAACTGCAGCTTCTTCACCACCATGGAAAGCTTGATGTACATGAGTTACTGAGAAGAGTTGTGCAATCGAAAGGAGGTTGGATCCAGGGTACGCCAGGGCAAAATAAAATGCACCTGTGCTGTACAGACGCATCATGGCCTTGGGATTTCTGGTAACAATAGCCTTCAACAATGCAGCAGCAGCTTCTACAATGCTTGGCTCGCCAGAAAGTATAGCCTTTTAGGGAAAAAGAAACAGATGCAACTGCATGAGTGGAACACTTCATAGATAGATTATACTATATATAAAAGGAAATATATCCTATTTTTTCCTTATCAACAAAAAAGGGAAGTGCAACTTTCTATTTGCAATATCTGGAAGCACAGCTAAATTATCAACTAGGAAGTACCTGTGCAATATGTGGAAGGCAACATGGACTTGACAATATCCGTTTTACCCTAGGAGTTGGGGTAACTATCTCACCAGCATCATCTAAGTCTGAATGTGCAGAAACCATGCTATGTAAAACAGACAATGCAGCCTCTCCAACCTGCAAATAGAATTATCTATTAGAAGGCATCAAGAAACAATACTAGGTTAGAGGAAAGTAAAAAAGATGTCTATGACTATAAGTAACAGCCAAAGCAAACCAGTGCATCGGCCACTTTGTGCTTAAACATAGAATCAAAACATGTATGATCATACCATTTCAATGTCCCAAACATTATAGTTGCTCAAAGAAAATTCACTCAAGAAACTAAAGTACAAGAAACACATCGGCAATGCCCATTTAAAAGTTCCAAAAAAAAGAGAGAATAAACTCCTCAGATGATCCCCAATCATTTAAAAAAAATCATATTTTCAAGCATTTGACAAGCAGAAATTGAATAATAAGAAGAATCCAATCAGTTAATAGACCAAAGTTATCACTGTTTAAGCAAACACTGCAAACCACTTTCACAATGCAAATGTATTTGTGCAAGAATGCAGACCAAATGTGAAAGACAGTACCTGAGGTGGTGTAAGGACAGGAACCCGAACAGATAGTGCCCAACGGAGCTCACGAATATCTCGTAATCTCTTCCAGTCCGGCATCCCTGAGGCCCGGCACCTTGTTGTCCAATTAATAACTTTCTTTGACCACAACCTTCTGACAGCATCCTTCTCTAAAGGCCCAACTTGCACACCATCTTTGTCGAAATACATCCACTCCTTGAGTGGCTCCATAAAAGCAGTAGCAGCAATCAAATTTGATTGTAAAGGGATAGCGGTCCTCTCAGAAGCTTCATGAACCACAGTTAATAAATCAACAGCTAGCACACACCCTCCCACCAAAACACAAGATTCAACATTTGCTAAAGTCTTCATTAAAACCTGCACATACAGAAAAACAGAGTTGATGTTACTTTCAAAATGATCATGACTAGAAATCAAAATCTATTTTTGACTTAAGATCAAGTCTTTTCCATGCTCCACCGCAGATCTTATTAAGATTCTCTTGTAGTTTCAAATACGTAAAGCACCTAAAATTTGTTCGTAAAAGACTAAAAGGCACCTTCAAAAGTAGTAGTAGACGGTGTCTCAAAGCTCTGTCATCTGTTCTGTCCAAGAGAACAGTAATGTGTGCAGTCCCTTCAAAAGGGCCTATTGTATTGCAATGTTGTTCATACACAATTGCCATTGCCCTTGCACAAAGCTCCCTAACTGAAGAGCCTTCACCTCCTCCAAAGCCATCTAATCTTGTCATATCACACCAATCATCAGAAGAACCCAATTCATCCGGAACAGCACCATCCACTGTAAGGCCTATGTCAGCATCACATAAAAACCGATGATAGAGTGCTCTAAAGAAAGCAACAGGATCACGAAGTGGAAAATCCTGTGCCCTGCCACTACTACCACTCTCAAGCAGCAAACGCAGATAATATTGACCAACACATACTTCCTTCGACAAACTAGGATAACTAACAGAGAATTCAGAATAGTTCCAAGAGATCCTGGGAACACTATCTTGGCCACTCATGCTCTCTACCATAGCATCCCCAGGAACGATATCTGCAGTGCGCTCCTTCTCAACATCCAATTTATGAACCTCAGCTTGCAAAGCTTCCCGCAACTCTTGCCTAGTCCGCTCATTCCATATCAAATCAGCACGGTTATGATCAAGGCTAAAAGCACGCCAAAATTCAGGCCAATTACAAAGTAGGCGACCAGAACCAACAGGTGTGTTCTCCACAACAACCTGAGCAGGTGTGGGAAGACCAGTGTTATGTGACCCAACTACATTGCCATCAGAATCAACTGAATTTGAAGCTTTTGTTTCTGATACTCCATGCACATTCGTTGACGGAGAATCAGTGGAAGCCGAAATAATTGAATGGCCATTTTGAGAAATTCCTGTCAAATATTCATCAGTGGTCGAACTTTCGACAGTATGAGCGGCAGAAGATTGGTTTAAAACTTGACTGGAGTTAGGGTCTGCAATTGATTTTTGATAGTTATCTGCCACCCTAGGAAAACCAGAGTTAGTCTGCCTTGCTGCATCGCCTGCCTCAAAATTATTAGCAGAGGGTAAGGATTGCTCTTGCGATGTAATAGCCTGCCCTGTACGACCTCTCCTCTGCTGAAGCAAACGCCTCTGTCTTTTACTGGTCAATGATCCTTCTTGCATAGATTCTTCAGATACTCCATCAGGTCGTGTGTGCAGATATGCAACAAGTCCAGGTGGCAAAACTCTAGACAACAAGTCTAGAGCTGGCTGGTAGGAATCTGCCCATAGGGCAACAAGCTGGCGACTGACCTCACGGCGCTCACCAGCAGGAAGGAAAAATGCATGCAATAAATGCCTCAACAAAGCACCATCACGTAAAGCAGCATCGCGCATTGAATCCGCGGCAATTGCATCTTCTTCCGCAATAGTACGCATTATCACAGCAACTGTTTCCCTAACACTCTCAGCAGGATGGGCAAACAAGGCAAATAAACGACGCTTCAAACCAGCTACCTGGCGCAACAGCTCAACAAAAACTGTGTATTGGGTAGTTTCACCATTTGGATCACATATCATAGCCTCCAGAACTTCAACAACAGCCATGGACAATAATGCAGATACAGACATGGGTTTCAATCTGTTGACAAGTATAATGACATAACCATGCTGAGAGAACAATATGGACTTAGTATGCATAATTGTGGCATGCTGCTCTCCTTTAGAATCTGTTAGCACATTTGTATCCCCAGGACCACCTCCAATGAGTGCGGCAACAAGCCTTGCTGCTTCAGCAGCTACACCCTCAGATCCATTTCTAAGTAAGCCCATTATTCTGCCAACAGCAGCTGGAAAAGACACAACATGAGAAGCAGCATTTTTGGAAGCTAACAATCTGCGTAAACATGCAATGAAACCCATCACTGTTGCGGCCGCCTTAGGTGAAGGAGACGGCAAGGGAGGGGACTCTGGAGGGAGATTTGGTGTTGCCGGAAGCATTGTTATCAAGGCCATCAGAGTCACCTCAGGGACTTCAACAGTAGGAGGCACCCCACTATATGGAATACATGCATTGAACTCCCTAATTCTGCGCCATAGCTTAGCCCTTGAACCAGGAATAGAACCACCTTCAGCAACAGCATCTTTGGCAGCAGCAGCCAAGTGTTTCAAATGCATGGTTGCACTTTCAACATCAGCAAGAGGGAGCTGTTTTCCAAATTGCAAAACAACTCTCCCACAAGGTGGATTAATGCGATGACCAGGCATTGTCAGCCTTGGCAATATGGGAACTGCACACTGACCCTGGGCAAGGAGACGGTAAAGCAAACCACATTAACTATTTATGTAGAAAGTAGTAAAAACAGAAGAGAAAGTTTGTGAAAACAGAAGAGAAAGTTTCTGTTTCTTTTCGAATGAATAAAAAACATAGAACTCTTTTATAGAGTCCTGAGGATTTAACTCTAACTAGGACTCCTTACAATAGAAAAGATAACCTTAATCCTTATCCTACTAATAGATAACTCTTGATCTTTTACATAACTTACAAGACTTTTACATTACATACAACTCTATACATATCGTGTTATCCTACAATTTAAGTTATCTAGAAATAATAAAATAAAAAATAGTAAGTGTGATGATTACAGAAAAGAAACCCATTCATGTGCTAGACAGAACAGGTATACCTACTTCTGTTTGCAACACATCACAAATTGCTGCAAGTAAGCCATCTCGTGAGGTGCTTGCATAAACCTGTGAGCCATAAAATACAGGTAAGCTGCATGCTCTAACACATTAAGCTTTCAATGATAGAGATTTTATTCTCACATGGATAGAGCATCCATCATTGAATTCAATTGCAAACATCTGGGGCTCCTCTGAAAATCGAACAAGTGAGCTCACTGCAGATAAAGGACGAACAATAACAGCCTGCAAACCTCTAAGGAATATTCTCAGCATTTGATTAATCCTACTACAAACAATTCTTCAAAAAAAGAACAAGCATGAAAAATCAGCCATCTGCATTGTGCAACAAGTAACACTTTCTTCTATATGTTGAACTATCAGTTTGAAACTTTTTATCGGTCATGCAATATAGCAATTAATTTTTGCTTACATTATCTAAAGAAGTATCCTGTAATGCCTTTAGAACCATAAATAGTGAATTGCATTTCTCAATTTTGAAGTTCGTTAAAGCCTTACTTTGTCAGAAACACTTTTACCTCGTGAACTTGAATGATCGTTAAATGATTCAGTGGTAGAGACCTCACTCCGCCTTTGGCTTAACATAATAGCAAAGATGGTTGAAATATACTAATTCTATTTTTTATCAACCAGAGACCTAAGTCAAACAATTCCTAATTATAACTACAATCAACCAGAGAAATAGTTGAAATATACTAATTCTATTTTTTATCAATAGATGAAGCTCGATAGCTTACTTCATAGTTATCTGGTCGCCTTTCAACAAGGGAAGCTTTTGTGAGGATAAGTTGACGAGAGACAGCATCACCATGCTCCCCAAGTCCTCCTTTTGGACCAACACTGAAACTCAACCCAGGAATGTTTAAGGTTCCATGAGCAGCAGAACGCAATCTTGTCACAGCCCAACCTCCACAAGGAGTTTCTTCTGCTCCAACAGCCTCTTTGACTGCGATTACATATTTTTCCATATTAATTAACACTAAAAGAATTTTATCCAAGAAAGAGAAGATACAAAAAAAGAGTTAAAGAGGAAGAAACAGAATAATTTTCTTTTTAGTAAGGTACCTCTTTGCTTTATATACTCTGTTACAGTGAGAGATTGCGAACTGTCCACGGAAAGTGACACTCCAACCTTCGATTTTGCAGTTTTAGTCTGCATAATATAATTAGTAATTAATTATCAATGTAAAATGTAAGGAGAATATTAAAAAGCAACTTACTTGGATTGGAAGAAATTCATGATAAATGGAAACATGAATTTTGGAGAATGGATCTGGATTTGGTTTCTTATATAAGGAGTGCCGGATAGCAGTAACCATTATATCTAATAACTAGTTATAACTTACAACTATAGGCATTAGGAAATCTCAATAAACTTATGTACCTGGAAAAGCATATTTGAAGGGTTTCAAGTTTCTTGAATTATTAAGGTATTTCAAATTCACTAATGAAGAGAAACCTAGCAAATTCATGAACTTAAATGCAATCAAGAAAGTCGTGTTTTTTATGTGTTCTTTCACCTAAATGTGTACTAATTAGAAATACAAATCACCTCTTTCAAATTTAAATTCCCAAAAGAAACCAATGTAAAAGAATTAACGAAAGTAAATTAGAGATGTTATCATACCAGATTTGAAATGATAGCAGAATTTGTGGTCCCTGTAGCAGCTTTAAAGGCTTTAGATTTCCTCCCATACAAAGGGCAAAGAAAGAAACTACTATGATCAACGTTTTTCTTCCCATAAGCATCTGCCAGTAGAACAATGGCTGGGGAAGACATATCTCTAAAATCTAAACACCAGCGAGGGTCTCCGGTTATTAAGTCTATAAGTTCAACCCCACAATACGTGACCTTCAATTTCTATACAGACAATCAGTTGTTAGAAGCTTGAATCTGAAAATTTTAACACATAAATCTGAAGTAACCAGCAGTAAATAGAGACCATAGTTATAAGAATAACTCTTCTGTTTAGGAATTCAATAAATCCTAGAACAAAATAATTTCCAGTGAATTATACGAGAACATATTATCTCAATGACCAAAATCTCTGATCTCAAATCTCAGTAGTTAACAGTCAAACCTTGGGCATTAATATCTCCAACCATCAACATTCGAACACTCAAAATGTCAATAACTCAAGTTCTGATAATTAGGAATCCTTTAAAGCTACCAGAAACTAAAACAGCATTCGCAATTCTAGGCTAAACCCAAAACCCTATATAACCAAAAGTACTACTACTAAGTAACTAATAAAATGAAATCCTAACAATTTCAATTCTCTGATCAGCATCTATGTATCTTTGCATCATTCTCCCATTATACAGAAGACGGAAAATTGTTTGACAATTTCACAAAGCCAAAATCAAAGTTTACGGAAGTTCAATTTACATTTGAATAATAAAGCTGTTAAAGAATAATCTAAACACGAGCCAAATTCAGTTAAACTAATAACTAACTTCATCAGAAATCCAAAATTTAACACTTCACAAAGTTGATCAAACAAATGCAAGAGCAAAACTTAAATCAAGTAAAAACTTACAAAGGGGGTCCACTCAGCACGGCGTCTCCGTAGATGCAACACGGGGAACTCCGCCACGGCTCCCAACCGATGCCACCTAATCCTATGCAATTCAGTCAAAATACTAGCCCGATACTGTGACGAAAACTTTATCCCCTTATATTTCCCTTTTCCATCGGTCCTCACGTTCAAATTGAACTCAGTAGAATTCTCATCCCTGCCAATAAATGGCGTGGCAGCTTCAAAATCAGTAGAGACGTCGTACGAATTCGTTACTGACAAAGTTGACGGATCGAGCGTGATAATCGCCACATTCGAAATGCAAAGGATTCTCTTGTAGCGACCTCGCCACGAGTGCTTGATGACGATGTAACGGGCAAGGTAC
Source organism: Hibiscus mutabilis (assembly GCA_019671005.1). NCBI lineage: Eukaryota > Viridiplantae > Streptophyta > Magnoliopsida > Malvales > Malvaceae > Hibiscus > Hibiscus mutabilis. Next base: position 744,618 of record CM033724.1, on the reverse strand, counting down.
TCGGGCTCTTCCTGGGGAGGAGGGTTAGCTGATTGAAGATGCTGTTGGTCCATCGACGAAGTGTTACGGGGATCGGATCGGGTGGTGGGCATGGGTCGGGTCGTCACGGCGTCAAGGTACTGGAGAGTGTGGAGAGGAGGAGCATCGTTGGGGCGGAGGAAGTACCAGAGTCCCACACGTGGAGCGGGGTGGGTACGGTGAGACAGAGACTGATTAGCCCCCAGCTTCTAACCGTATTTACCAAATCTGCCACCCCGGCCAGTTCGTTTTGTCTTTTCCGATCAATTTAACCCTAAATTGGCATCGAAAAAAACGAGATCCGGCTCTCGGTGTGTGCGATTTGAGCTTGAATTCTTTTTTTGCTGTTAATTTTATGGATTTGATATTAAAAGGGAAAATTTTAAAAAGAAACGAAAAGAAAATGGATTGAAGCAAAGAGAAAAGGAGGAGAGAGAGCTTGGAAAATTTGTTTGCTTTGGTCTTGTGACCGACTTCAACACTATCGAAACAACTATATTGCTGCTATAGATAACGTTACGGCTCGGTGACTCACGGCCTTATTTTGTAGTAGTCACCAAACTATCTAAAAATGTTCATATTGATCATGCAATTTTCAAATGTTACAAATAGGTATTAAACTTTGAATTTTATTACAAACTGATCACTGACAGTTATAAAATTATATCTAATTAAAAATAGGACTAAATTGATAGGGTATGATAAATAATGAGTTAAATTTATTAATTTTTTTCAAGTTATAACTAAATTGAATAAATACATAAATGTAAAGGACTAAATATATAATTATATAAATTTTTATAATTGTCATGTTACCCTTATCGAAAATTAACGGTGTGGTGACCGATTTATAAAAATATTCAAAATTTAATACTCATTTTATAACATTAAAATGTCGGTAATCAAAAACTTTACCCTTTGAAAAAGAAAATGGTAAAACTTATCAATTCTTTGGATTTGGCATGTTAGCTTTATCTATATTTGTATAATAGATTTTTATTTGGTACAATATCAGGCTTAATATCTTTTATTAGTTGTTAAATAATATTTTTATATTTTTTCCTAAAAAATTATTTGTATTATAGGCTTAAATGAAAAATAAGTGCCCAAACTATAAATTTTTAAAATTTTAGGTGTCTAAAGTATTTTTTGATAAAAATAAGTGTCTAAAGTATTTTTTGATAAAAAATAGGTGCCTAAAATTTCAACCGTTACAATTTTAAGTGCTTAAAGTTTCACCGTTACAATTTTAAGTGCCCAACCAATTTCAAAAAATGATCACCCAATAAAAATGTGACGCGTGTCATACTTTTTATTATTAAAAAATTTAAAAATATATATATAATTTAAAAAACACTTAAAATTCCCAAAATTTCCAAAAAAGTCTCAAATCCCTAATACCCAAAATCACAAATTCTCCAAATTACCGTCACCGTCGCCGCCTTTGCCGTCGCTGGACATCATCACTGTCGTCTTCGAAATCAACCGTCCATTTTCCCCAACTACCAATCTCCGATAATCAACGAGAGGCGTGCCAATTGGACAGTGTACGCAAATGGTTCTATTCGAACGATATCCGATTGACATACATATCGGATGTTGCTGGCGATGGGTTGTTGGAGAAAATGGACGTGGCCTCCGGCGACGACGTTGGTGGTGTCTGGTGGTTGCAGCGGCGGTGATTTGGATAATTTATAGTTTTGGGTATTAGGGATTTTGAGGTTTTTGGGGAATTTTGAAAATTTTGAAATTTTTTTAAAATATATATATATATTTTTGATTTTTGAATATAATAAAAAACATGTCATATGTCATGTTTTTATTGGGTAACGAGTTTTTTTAAACGGTCAAGCACTTAAAATTGTAACGGTTGAAACTTAGGCACCTAAAGTTTAAAATAATATAGTTTGAACACTTATTTTTCATTTAAGCTTTTATTATATTAATATGTCGATTTTTTATTAGTTCAGTTGGAACCTTAAAAATGACAATACGAAACTTTAGGATTCGAAATTAGATTATCTCATCAGAGTAAATTGAAAAATGCAAGTTTATTTTTCATGTTCATTTTATCGTTTATATTCGACCCAAAATTATTGTTTCTAAAATTTAAAATTGAATTCTCACTTTTAGAACATAATGTACGTTATCAATTATCGCTACATTATATATTTATTGGTTATTTAAAAATATTTGGTAACACACAAAGGTTGCTGCAAATATTAAAATTATTATGAAATAATCTAAGAACAGAGTTAATATACTGACAATTATGTCATAAACATATTATAAATTTTTTCATTCACTTCCATCATAGGAAATGAAATCCTTTAAACATAAAAACTCAGTAAATTTATGGGTGGCGGACTCGGGCAAGCAGATACAAAGCACCATTGCTCCACTGGATTTAGCGGTTCCGTCCGGCAAGAACACGCAGACCTGTGGTGTCGGGGTGAGGTCAATCGGACTGGCATAGATTGGCCTGCCCCAACCAAAATCAGCAGATTCATACAGTGAAAATCTAGTCCATTGTGTTATGGTCAGTTTCCCTCCAAATTCAAGCCTTTTAGGCCTACCAATTTCCATGTAGTCGACCGTTGATCTTACGTATTCCTCCGATATACCAAGTCTGGCTTCACGAACCAGTCTAGCAGTATCCGGGAGACTACCGTTGATAAGATTGTTAACCGTGCTCGTTCCACATGCCACGCAGACTACATTGCCGTAAAATCCTTGTTTCAATGGTGGATTTTTCAGTTTCGGACGAGCATTGACTGAGAATGTGAGCCTAAGTTCGTAGTCTAGCGGTTTTACATCAAGTGCTTTCACCCATGATCTCCAAACATGAGCCGCCATTGCGTCGAATGTGGAGCAGCCAAGCATGTCGTTCGGTTGAGCTAGTGATTTTAGTTGAGCTTGGAACAGATGGCTAACCTTGTAACACTTTTGAACAGGCTTGGATTTCCATAAACTCGTTGTTAAGCTCGAACCTTCTTCGATACTCATAAACTCGGGATGTCGGTATTTTATCGTCGGTGGATTTCGGGCCCGGAAAAATTCCCTGTCCCAACAAGGCTCCAGGTTCGTTACCAATGTACCTGTTCTTGCAGTAGCAGCCCATGCAGCAAGAAACTGCATAGCACCAACACCATCACATATGCAATGACAAAGCCTAAGACCAAGGCTAAAGCCACCAGCAAAAAGGGTGACCTGAGCTATCACTAATGGCATGTCAAGGACTTTATACGGCTCTTCATCCGGGAACATGTAGTTTAACGGTGCCCATGCCGGGTTTGGCACGGCGAGGTCTCCTAATTCTGCTAAAGCCATATCAGAGTGTGCCTCCACCATAAATGCACCCTGTTCTCGTCCGAAAAATACTTCGAGTTTCCCATCCGAGGCCTCTCTGAGCCGACCGGATAAAGGATAGTAAGGAACCAAAACTCTGGCTAGTGCATCACACAAAGTTTTCATGACCGGTTTTCTATTGGAACCCACATCTTTTGATCTGTAAAAATACACAGTTGGAGTGAAAACTCGAGCTTCGATCATATTATCGAGGTTCGACAAGTATAGCATGCTCCCAGGGACAACGGGAATGGGACCGGCCGGCAAGACCGGAATCATTCGATCGACGGTTATAGGGATGTTCATGTGAGAGAAATGAAGCTCTTGAACACAAGAAGCCATGAATGGGAGAGGCAATGCAATTGAGTCAAAAAATGCTTACATTATATTAGGAGATTTTCAAGCATTATTGGTGTGAGACAATTGATTGTGATATCTTTCATGTATCAACTAAAATGGATCCAAGATTGTGGCATACTGGTCATGTATTTATTTGTTACAGAAAGCCTGTTAGTTGGAGAAAACCCACAATAAATTTGTAGGAAAATTATGGGTTAATTTCATTACATGAGCAATGTCTCACACCCTCAATTGAGAATTTACCAAAAAAGTTGAGTTTTGAAATACACTCGAGTTTTTTTTTTAATTCGATCCTTTTTTGAGTTTTGATTCTTACAATTGAAAAACTCACAATATTGATTTAGGATCTTAATTCACAAACAAATTTGCATTTTTTTTTCATTTCAATTGTATATTCCATAATCAGTATTTGGTACACTAACAGTAGACCGGACATGTTTTATTTTATATAATTACAAAAGTTAATCAGATAACAATTTGGTTGAAAATAATTAAAATGTCATTATTTAAAATGATAACTAATATCATTTGTGTTTTTGTTTTTCTTACTTTCGTATAATCTTTAAATAAAACAATTAAAAATTATTATTATTATTATTATTATTATCTGAATACAAGATTAATAAATTTATTTAAAAACATTTTACCGGCGGAAATTAGATTTTCTCATTTTCAGCAGCATTTTCTTCGTCTCTGTTGCTTGGGTTTATCAAATGGAGAATTGTAGACCAATATATACAGATATAAATCAAATTGCACCCAATGAACTATAAGTTTGTTTTGTTCTTATGAAAAGAACATGAATCTTACAAAGCAAATACTATTCATTATTTTATTTTGTGGTGTACCTATAGGCAATGTGGGATAAAATTTTCAGTTCATGTTTTCTTATGGTAATATTTGTCAAGGAGCATCTCAGAATACTCTCCGAAATTAAGACTGCCGTTTGGTGGTATCAGCTGAAACCATTGAACAACAAAACTTCAGAATCTGCTAGGACCCCCCACACATTAATAATAATAATAATAATACTAGCTTTTTCCTATTTTGGTTCTAAAGATGTAAATCGAATCGAATCAAACTCAAGTTGTATGAATTTTGAGTTCAATTCAAGATAAAATTCGAACCGTTAGAGTTCACTTGCTTGCTCGAATAGCTCAGGTTATGCAAGCTCAAGTTGACAATGACTAAGCTGAATGCAAGCGCTCTCTCTCTCTCTCAGTGTGTGTGTTTTTTTTCACTTAGGTGACTGATAAAATCATAAGAGTTCAAATTCAATATTCTCTTTAAGATCATCGTCATATTATATCATGCAACTAATTTTGAAAGTTACAGCTGACTTCTAGAACTAAGTTTCTTATAAATCCAATAACCGGTGCGATTGAATTTCACTTCCAACAATGGTAGAATTATAGAGAACATACCTCTTTATGAGTATGAATGTCCTCCGGAAAATTGAGTGTTTCATCCCTGCATTTAAAAAAAATAGGCATCGTAGTTCATTATTCGACTGTTAAATTAATCCGACATAAGTCAAGTCAATAAACATGGTATTACACATTATAGATACATACCAATCAGGTTGCATGAATAATGCAAATGTTGATCGATCAATGCCAGAAGCCTCCTTCCCTTTTGGTGCCTAACAGAATCAATGAATAAAGGATATTATAAAGGAAGGACAGGTAAATGGATAATAAAAACTAAACAAATAATATTTTCCCCGAGAGAGAGAGAGAGGAGAAAATACCCGAACACAATGAGGTGTTGCACAAAGATAACCTTGAGAAAGTATTTCAGTGGTCTCGCCAATTTGGTATGCTATTTCATCTTCTCCAAAAACAGCCTAGTGTATAAAAGCACAAGTTAATGGAATAAATATGTGGCAACCATAGGCAATAGAAGGTCAACATTTTCGCTGTTGCTTGTGCAAGCCTTTTTTTCGATTTCTCAAATTACAAGCTCAACAGGCTAGGGAATAGTTGAGATTCACAGAATATAGTAGAGTTAAAATGCACAAAACACCAATTTCTAGCATACTTACATTTTTTTCAAGCTATTCTATATTTCATCTATATGATCAAACTTTATAGCCATTGACAAGCTCAGGTTAAATAGAACTGACATAATAAATTCAAAATAGTGTATGAAAGCAGTTTAAGTTCTTAACAAGCTCATTCTTGCCAGCATTTTTAATTTAATATTCCTCCTTACTTGAAGGAACTTCAAGTATTTTAACTCAAATATTATCCTATTGAGGAGACTTAACACATCGAGTATTATGATTCTTTTTAAAATACAAGAAGCTACAAATCCTAGACAAGAATTATGATGAAAACAAGACATTATAAATTTGCATGATCATGTAATGCAATTATTGATAAGTAGAGTACTGTGACCAAGAATGCATACTTTGACAATTTCACCACTCCGTGTTCTTATATAAAGGCCAGCTGCACTATCGGGACAAGATATTTCTACACCATTTCTCTTAAACATGCCACATGTCAGACCTACAAATTAAATTGAAGCAGAGATCAGGGATAGACAGAGAACTGACAACTATGCTATCAATTTTTTGCAAGACTATGAAAAGATTAGACAAATCACCTGTCAATGAGCCATGGTCAGAATGCCATCCACACCAGGATGACATAGACTCACCGTTTTCTTCATGATTACTGCAAGTAACATCATACATTACTTCATGCATTCTAGAAGCTAGAGAGATAAGCTTAACTGTTCAACCGTGGAAGGATATATAAACAGAAAGTTACTGAGGGGGGAAAAAACCTCAGTTGCGCAGGGAAGTAATAAAGCAAACGCCCTTTCTGACAACGAGAGCGAAGAAGTATTTGTTCAAGACCATCCTTTTGCATTTTCATCCCCCTAGATACTGATCATGTAATGATAAGTGAAAGAGCAACTCAAGATGGCGAACAAAAAGATCTTGTCCTCTGTTTTAAGATAAATTTAACAGGTTATAGAACCAAGAAACTACATACAGTTGCCAATTTACTAAAAAGGACTAGGCTCAATCCAGCATACATCAAGGTATAGGGCCAGATCGAAATATATGAATTTCAAAATGTTGAAATGTGGCCACCATTCAATTTTCAAACGTCTAATCTCAACTATAAAATACTGATCAGTCAGTGAAGCTGGTATGTATAATTTAGGTCTAGAAATGCAACTATCCAGTTTCACATTATCTGTATTTAGAAACTGGAATTCAAGGGAAATTTACCATAGTGATCACAGTGATATGCCACCAGCAACCCCACATCATAGAACAGCTTTCCCAGAGCTTTGAAAGCTACAGAGCAGAGTCCAATAATCAACATTTAGAAAATCCTATGTCAGGTGATATATAAGATGGAGCTTGATAACAAAATAAACAAATGTTTGATATTATTTCTTCAGAGCAATTCATAACTTACTGTAGATAATTGTCATGTAAATAGAGATAATTCTTTTGTAAATATCTAAGTAATTTAGATATCCTATAACTCTAATCTCTTAAAGTAGTTTAGATAGCATATAACTCTTATCTACTAAGTAATTTAGATAACCTTTATCTCTTATCTTATAAGATCATATTTTATCTAGACTAGTTTGAATTTTATTAGAACTCCCTGTACTAAATCTATAAATAGTTGGCTTGTATGTACTCTTCAAATCAATTCAAGGAAAAACAGTGAATCAGATTGATCACTGACCAAAATACTTTTCCCTAGTTTCTACATGGTATCAGTCTAGGTTTTTCAGATCCTATCCGAAAAAATCCTTGGTTAATGGCTGGCGAAAAAACATTCGAGATTAGCTCAAAAGCTAGCCCATCCCCACGGCCACAGAGGGACAATCAATCACATTTGGTCACCTATGTAAGAAATATTAGCGGCCAGTTTAGCAAGCAACATGGAGGTAATCTTTCTTTTGCAAATACTGTTGACAACACAAACTTCACTACTTGGATTGTCGATAGTGGAGCCTCTGGCCACATGACAGGAGATCTGAGCTTATTTACAGAATTAAGCCAGCTTGGGGCCCAATCCAATGTAAAGACGGCAGATGGTTCCTTAGCAGCCATTGAAGAAAGTGGAACAATTCGAGTAAATCAGGATATCGAATTGAACTCCGTGCTTTATGTTCCAAAATTAGCTTGCAACTTGTTATTTGTTAGTAAATTGTCTCGTGACTTGGGATGTTATACTAAATTTGATTTACATGGTTGTGAATTTCAGGTACTGGATTCAGGGAAGATAATTGGCAATGCTAGGTTGCACTGTGGACTCTACATTCTTCAAGGTTCTTTGCCTTCACCAAAACAAGCCTATTCCAGCTGTATCTCCGAATCTATTTCCACATCAGACCCTATTTCCAGTCAGATTATGTTACTACACTTTAGACTAGATCATCCCAATTTCTTTTATTTGGCCAAGATGTACGCAGATTTGTTCACCAATAAAAAGATCAAATCCTTTCATTGCGACATCTGTCAATTTGCCAAACATCAAAAAACTACATACCATCCATCCACTTATAAACCTTCTCACCCTTTTTCCATCATCCATAGTGATATTTGGTGCCCTTCCAAAGTTAAAAATGTTAGTGGATCTAGATGGTTTGTAACCTTTATAGATGACCATAGTAGGACTACTTGGACCTTTCTTATGAGGGAAAAATCTGAAGTTAGTGAAATTTTTAAAACCTTTCACAATATGGTCGAAAATCAGTTTCAAAGTAAAGTCCACATTTTTAAAACTGATAATGGGAGTGAATATTTCTCCAAGAGTCTAGGATCCTATTTTAAAGAAAAGGGCATTGTTCATATTAGCTCTTGTGTTGATAGTCCTCAACAGAATGGGGTTGCCGAGAGAAAATATAGACATCTTTTGGAAGTAGCTAGGTCTCTTTTATTCTCTTCCAATGTTCCTAAATATTTTTTGGGGGGGAAGCTGTCCTAACTGCCATCCACCTTATTAATAGGATGCCTAGTCGAACACTAAAGTTCCAGTCTCCTAAAGATGTTCTTCTTAAAAAATTTCCTTGGTTCAAACCTATGTCATGTGATCTTCCACTAAAGATTTTCGGGTGTTCCACTTTTGTTCATGTTTATCAACAACATAGGTCTAAGTTGGATCCAAGGTCACTCAAGTGTGTTTTCTTAGGTTACTCATCCACTAAGAAGGGTTACAAGTGTTATTCCCCAATTACAAAAAAGACTTACATTACTATGGATGTTACCTTCCTTGAAAATAAACCTTATTTCTCTAAAACGAAATTCAGGGGGAGATTCAAGATGAATTTCAATTTCAGTTTTTTGATAACTTTCAGAACTCGTCAAGTTTATCATCACAACAGACTTCTAATTCACAATCCATTTTTATCCCATAACCCGTGGTTTCATCTCCTTTACAACCATCTCTACATTCTTCTCCTACTAGACAAAATTCTAGCCCTGTTAAAATTCCATAAAGAACCTATCCATCACCTTCCAAAACTCCTCAAAAGACCCAACCAGAAGGGAGAGAACTTAGCGTCTACAAAAGGAGAGAGAAGTCCACCTTGCAACCTAGACGTTGCCAAGAATTGGAACTGAGTCCAATTACCATAGAAAACTTGGAAGGTACGATTCTCCTCTTAATGGAAGTCCTATTCCTTTTGTTAATACTGATGATTTGCCGATTGCTCAAAGGAAAGGTGTGAGGAAGTGTACTGCTCATCCGATAGAAAAGTATGTTGCTTATAGCCATTTAATGCCATCATTCAAGGCATTCACGACAAAGATTGATGACATTTAGATTCCAAGAACAATAGAGGAGGCTTTAGATGATCCTAGGTGGAAGAAGGCGGTCGAGGAAGAAATAAATGCCCTTGAGAAAAATGAGACTTGGACTCTGACATATCTACCTCAAGGAAAGAAGCCAGTGGGATGCAAATGGGTTTTCACAGTAAAGTACAATTCGGATGGCAGCATTGAAAGATTCAAGGCCAGGTTAGTGGCTAAGGGATTCACACGGTCTTATGGTATAGATTACAAAGAAACCTTCGCTCCAGTTACAAAACTAAACACAGTAAGATTTTTATTGTCTCTTGCCGTGAACCAGGATTGGCCACTTCATCAATTAGACATCAAAAATGCCTTCTTGAATGGCAATTTGACAGAGGAAGTGTACATGGAAATTTCGGAGGGCATCAAGAGAGATTCGACAACTCACAAAGTATGTAAATTGAGAAAATCCTTGTATGGCCTAAAGCAGTCCCCAAGGGCTTGGTTCGATAGATTTGTCAGGGTAATTATTGGGAGTGGTTATAAACAATGTCAAACTGACCATACCTTGTTTATTAAGGTAAATCAAAATGGTAAAAGAACAATTTTAATTGTTTATATGGATGATATAATAATCACTGGGGATGATGTTGAAGAATTAAAGAGGCTAAAAGATTCACTAGCCAAGGAATTTGAAACCAAAGACCTCGGTAGTCTTAGGTACTTTCTTGGAATGGAAGTGGCAAGATCAAAATCCGGTATAGTTATCTGTCAGAAGAAATACATCATTGATCTTTTGACAGAAACTAACATGCTTGGTTGTAAACCAGCCGAAACTCCAATGGAGCCCAACTTAAAGTTCAGAAAAGATGATAGAGGTGTTCCAGTAAGCAAAGAGCAGTATCAAGGATTGGTTGGTAAGCTAATTTATTTGTCCCTTACGAGACCTGACATTGTTTTTTCTGTTAGTGTTGTTAGCTAGTACATGAATGATCCAAGAGAGGAGCATATTGATGCCGTATATAGAATTTTATGGTACCTTAAAATGACTCTGGGACATGGATTATTATTTAAGAAAAGTGAAGAAAGGCCAGTAAGAATTTTTACTGATTCAAGTTGGGCTGGTGAGTTAACTGATAGAAGATCAACTAGTGGGTATTGTGCTTTCGTGGTGGGAAACTTGGTCACTTGGAGGAGTAAAAAGCAAGCCGTGGTGTCTAGGAGCAGTGCAGAAGCCGAGTATCAAGCACTAACACTGGGATTTGTGAAGGCATGTGGTTACAGAGAATGTTGACCGAAATGGGATTAGATCACTACAAGCAATGTTGACCGAAATGGGATTAGATCACTACAAGCAGTTTGAGTTGTAAACTGATAGTCAATCTGCTATTAGTATTGCGAAAAATCATGTTCAACACGACCGTACCAAACATGTGGAGATAGATAGACACTTTATCACTGAAAAAATCAGCAATGGAGTTATCAAACTCGGCTATGTTGCTACAAAGCAACAGTTAGCCGATATTCTTACCAAGGCTCTTCCAAGAGTGGTTCTTGACGATCTTAAATCCAACCTGGGAATCTACAATATGTATTCACCAGCTTGAGGGGGAGTGTAGATAATTGTCATGTAAATAAAAATAATTCTTTTGTAAATATCTAAGTAATTTAGATATCCTATAACTATAATCTCTTAAAGTAGTTTAGATAGCATATATCTCTTATCTACTAAGTAGTTTAGATAACCTTTATCTCTTATCTTATAAGATCATATTTTATCTAGACTAGTTTGAATTTTATTAGAACTCCTTGTACTAAATCTATAAATAGTTGGCTTGTATGTACTCTTCAAATCAATTCAAGGAAAAACAGTGAATCAGATTGATCATTGACCAAAATACTTTTCCCTATTTTCTACACTTACAAAAAGAGCATAACATGCTTAAATTCCATTAGTTTTCTAAGCAGAAAAGTGGACATACCCACTTCAAGTTCTGGCAAAGCAGCCTGAGGCCAAATATTTGCTCCACAGTTTGATGCATACCTACAAGGCAGAGCATGGGGGATCAATTAAACATTCAAGCACAATCACATATGGCATAGCCACGTAGTGCACATTGTATATGATATAAGAGCCTAGAGACAATATAAGTATGGGACTGGTCTCTGAGCCACCAAAGATAACATTTCATAAGGAAAATGCAAATTTGGTACTCATCAATGAGTTCAGGAGGGGGCGGGCGGCTGCTCTACAAGCCAATACAATACAATGCTACAGAAGGAAAATGCAAATATGGTACTCATCAATGCCTTTCTTTCACATTTACCTATGAATCAAGGACCCGTCATTGGTTGGCACATCAAGTAGGGGATTTGCGTAGAATGAACCTTTCAGAAGATCTTCACAGCATTAAGAGAAAAAAGTTGAAGTCATTGTAAGGCAAAAAAAATTTAAAGGACCCAAGAAGAAAAAGAAGCACAATTTGAGTATAAACTAAATAGATATATCAAAATCAACTAAATAGGAAGTAGACATTTCAAGGTAGTTGACACCACTTCAAATACAGAAAAAGCGCCTAGATCTAAAATGATGCAAGTGCAACAAGTATAGAACCTTATGTCTCTTAATTTTGTTTCAGATCTGACAATAAACTAATTGAAAGAGTCTTTCTCCTCTAAATGTAACTTAGAATTGAACATATCGGTAACAAAGACGGCATAGGCACAAGGTTAACGTTATAAGCAGTTTAATGTTTTAGTGTTGAGTTAAACTAGAATGTTAGTGAGGCCTGCTTTATATCAGCTATTGGGTTCTTTATGTTCTAGGATTACATACAAATACAAATAAAATCAACAAAACTACATGCTATCAACTCATGTAAACATGTTGAGTTGTAGAATTCAAATTGTGTAATCATTTACCAGGTTTCCCAGATTCAAGCTGTTCTTTCCCACGACTCCATCCAAAATTGTACCTACAGGTAAGAGAAGGTTAAGAAAAGGTCATAAAGGAAACAGTATCAACCATGATGCCTTAACGAGACACTCTATTTAAGAACAGCCATGCAATTTTAATAAATAAATTTCCCAGAGGACCATTACTGTGAGAGCAATAAATGTAATTAGATAAATTAAGATTGTGATATCATTAGGACATAGTAAATTAGAGATAACTATATGATACCCTTTATTCTTTCCTAAACGGTATAAGCTTCCTTTCTTTTAACAAATACATTAAAAACATCTTGATTATCAGGCAAAATAAATTTTAAAGAAAAAAAGGAGCAAAATAATTACCTACTCTGAGGATCCTCAAGTTCCTTCTTCACATCTTCAGGCAAGCCAGCTAATCTGTTAAGAAGGAAATTTATAGAATATTTTTCAGTTCTCTTCCTTGATGAATCATAAGATAATTTTGTTTTGAAACAAATACTGTACCTAGCTGAAAGGCATAGAAGATTTCGACGTAATGAAGGATAAACTACTAATGATTACAAAGTCAAAACAAATTTGCACAAAAGAGAGAAGAAAAGGTACATACATTAGTAATTGATAGAATTCCAAGCCCATTCGGTCCAAATCCTTCTTCAATTTTCAACGACAGATCAGCATCCTTGTCCTGTTGCAGTACATTTCCATAAACGAGAGTTAAAAAAAATCGCACTAAAATCTGACGCATGCAGAATTGCAGATACGTATACGCAAAATCAAAAACGTCATTGACTCTGTTTGGTTGCCAAGAAACTGCAAGGAAACTCATAATCTCAAACCACGTGATCACGGTCAATTCTGCTTGAAATCCAGTACAAAACTATTCAACTCAGCGAAGGCAAAAGATTATTAGAGAACTCACCTTGAGTTCGTAATAAGATATGGTGACGGTTCGGAGAGTTGGCGAGGGAGTTTCGGAAGAGCAAGACATGCTTTGACACGTGATCCGGCCGGAAAGATTCCGGTTGAGCGGCGGCGGAGAGGGCGGGGAACCGGTGGAAACGTTGGCGAATTGAATGCGAAAACGCGGAGAGTTCTAATGACTGAGCGAATTATAAAGAAGGGAGCGCATGTGGAATCGAAGTCAAAGCAAAAGAAAATTGTAAGACAGGAGGGAAGAGTAAAAAATGACGTCACAGAATATTAAAATAAATAATTTAATCTCCAACCTCTTTAACTACAAGAAAATGTTGTAAACGAGTCACAACATGGTTGGGAGGTTGAAAAAAACTTAAAAGACGATTTTACCACAAGAAAAAAAGGGATTAGAAACACCGCTCCCGTTCTCCCTCTAAAACCCTTTTATCCACCATTGCAAGCAAAACTTACCTTGGATTGTAGATCCTTGGATGCCTAACAACTTTCCCTTCTACCTCAATCCGGGATTCCAACACAAAACTAACAAAGATAGAGTTTTTTCTTTCAAATATAATGGAGAGAAGATGAAGAGGGTGGGAGAGCTTTTGGGGGACAAGGTGACTTCATCTCCTTACAAAAATCTGCAGCTCTTAACTCTTCCCACTCTCATCTTTTCTTCAATTGTGAGATTACCATAAAGCCCCATAACTCAAGCCCAAAACAAAAACCAAGCCCACCAATGTTTAATAGGCCCAACAACATAGCCCAAACGTGAGGCCCATGCCTCAGTTTCGGGCTCCAAAACTCGGGTCGTTACAACTCTCTCCTTCTTAAAGAAAATTTCTTCCTCAAAATTTACTTGGTAGAAATAGATGTGGGTAGAGTTCTCTCATCTCAGCCTCGACCTCTCATGTAGCCTCTTCAATCTCATGGTTCCTCCACAACATCTTCACTAGGGGTATGCACTTGTTACGAAGCTCTTTAACTCTTCTATCAAGCACTCCCACTGGCTCCTCCTCATATGTCAAGTCCGTGTCGACCTCTACCTTTTCGAGCGATAAAACATGCGAAGGATCAGAACGATAGCGTTTCAGCAGAGATACGTGGAAAACATCGTGGATACGTGATAACTCTGGAGGTAAGGCTAGTCGTTATGCTATAGGCCCGATCCTCTCAATCACTTCGTATGGTCCAATATACAGCGAACTCAACTTGCCCTTCCGTCCAAAACGAAATATCTCTTTCCAATGAGATAGTTTTAAGAACACTTTTTCACCAATCTCGTACTCAATATGCTTGTACTTCCTATCCGCGTAGGCCTTCTGTCGATCGAAGACCGCTTACAATCTTTCTGATGATGTGAACCTTCTATTCGGTTTGTCTAACCAAATCAGACCCCACGATCCTCCTCTCATTGAGCTCGGTCCAACACAAGGGTATTCTACATCTACGCTCGTACAAGGCTTCGAAATGGGTCATCTTAATACTTGATTAATAACTATTGTTGTATGCGAACTCAACCAACGGTAGTTGTTCCTCCCAACTTCTTTCAAAATCTATGACATAAAACCGAAGCATGTCCTCAAGAATCTGGATAACCCGCTCAGACTGACCATCGGTCTGAGGATGGAACGCTATACTAAAATGCAGCTCGGTGTCTAAGGCACTATGAATCTTCTTCCATAACCTTATTGTGAACCGTAGATCCCTATCCGATATGATCAAAGATGGCACTCCATGTAACCTCACTATCTCCTTGATGTACAACTGAGCCAACCGCTCTAATGTGAAATCCATGCGCACAGGCAAGAAATGAGCAGACTTGGTCAAACGATCCACTATTAACCAGATCGCATCATGCTTTCTTTAAGTCATCGACAAACCCGTAACAAAATCCATGGTGACATGATCCTACTTTGATTGTAGAATCTAAATCAGCTGTAGTAACCCTGATGGAACTTGCTGTTCTGCCTTCACTTGTTGGAAAGCTAAGCATCTCGTCACAAACTCAAAAATATCCATCTTCATGTACGGCCACCAATAATAAGGTCGAAGATCTTGGTACATCTTGTTGCTCTCCGGATGTACGGTGAAAGGACTACGGTGCGCCTCTCGTAAGATACAGTCCCTCAAATCTTCTAAAGCCGGAGCACACAACCTGCCCTTAAAGTACAAGTACTCACTGTCTCGTACTTCGAAATCTAATGTCTTGCCTCTCTAAACTGCCTCAATTTGAGCCACTAAATCTTCGTCCAGAACCTGAGTCTTCCTTATCTCTTGCACTAACGTCGGTTCAACCCTGAGCTCGGCTAAAAGCCCACCATCCTCGGTCATCCTCAAATGGACAAACATGTCTCTCAAGTCAGACATCGACTTATGACTCAAAGCATTCGCTACAATATTTACCTTGTCGGGATGGTACTCAATAACGCAATCATAATCATTTAGCAACTCAATCCAACGACGCTGCTTCAAATTCAACTCCTTTTGGGTGAGTAGATACTTTAAACTCTTATAATCTGTATAGATGTAACACTTCTCCTCATAGAGATAGTGTTTCCAAATTTTCAAAGCAAATATCACCGCGACCAGCTCCAAATCATAGGTAGGGTAGTTTTTTTATGAGGTTTAAGTTGCCTCGAGGCGTAGACAACTACTTTACCCTATTGCATAAGAACACAGCCAAGTCCATTCAAGGACGCATCGCTAAACATAATATAATCTTTCCCCGACTCAGGTTACGTCAGAACCGGAGCCTCGGTAAGGTAGGCTTTCAACTGCTCAAAGCATTATTGTCTTTTCTCATTCCATACAAATGGAACTCCCTTCTGAAGTAACTTGGTTAACGGGGCAGCTAAGATTGAAAAACCCTTGAAAAACCATTGATAATATCCTGCCAGTCCAAGAAAACTACGGACTTCTGAGATATTTCTAGGTGGTTTATACTATGCTATTGCTTGAATCTTCTGAGGGTCAACAAGGATCTCGTTTGCCGCCACAATGTGGCCCAAAAAGCCCACCTCAGAAAGCCAAAACTCACATTTATTGAACTTTGCATAGAGACGTTTGTCTCTCAACGTCTGAAGAACCACTCGTAGGTGGTAGTCGTGCTCCTCAACCGAATGTGAATAAACCAGAATGTCATCGATGAACACCACCACAAACTGATCCAAATAAGGCTAGAAGATTCTGTTCATCAAATTCGTAAATGCTGCTAGAGCATTAGTGAGCCCAAAAGGCATCACCAAGAACTCATAGTGTCTGTACCGCATCCTAAAAGCAATCTTCTGGACATCTTCTTCCACCACTTTCAACTGATAATACCCTGATCTCAAATCTATTTTGAGAAAACCCAGGCACCCCCAACTGGTCAAACAAATCATCAATTCTGGGAAGAATATAGCGATTCTTCACCGTTACCTTATTTAGCTACTGGTAGTCAATACACATTCTCATTGACCAATTATTCTTCTTAACAAACAAGACTGGAGCACCCCAAGGAGAGACACTTGGTCAGATAAAACCTTTCTCTAGCAATTTCAGAATTTGCTTCTTCAACTCCCTCATTTATGTTGGTGTCATCCGATAAGGTGGAATAAACACCGGTGCAGTGTCGGGAATTACCTCAATTCGAAACTTAAGCTTACGATCGGGTGGTAATCTGGGTAGCTCATCCGGAAAGACATCCATGAACTCACAAACCATTCTGAAGCTCTTGATAGACGGGCTCTCAGCTCTTACATCCACCACATGAGCCAAAAAGACCTCACAACCTTGCTGTATTAACCTCTGAGCTACTAGAGCCGATACAATGTTAGGGATGTCGGGGTGTCTTTCCCCTCTAACCGTTAGCTTAGATTCATCAGCCACACAGTGTTTCAAACTCTTGGTCCTACAACCCAAACTAGCGTCGTGCTCAACAAGCCAATCCATACATAGGATTGCGTCAAACTCTTAGAACGGCAAAACCATGAGATTCGTTGGGAAGATCGAACCTTGAACTTTAATAGGACACCTCTGGTACACCTTGTCTACTAGCACATCTAACCCTAATAGACTAGACACACGAACTCATATCTTTATGCCTTCAGCTGGTATGCCACAACGTTGGGATATCCCACTCTGGATGTAGGAGTGGGTAGACCCCGAATCCACTAATGCAACAATGAGAATAGAAAACAAGGAAAAGGTACTTACAGTCACATCTGTGGGCTCGCAATCCTCCTGAGCTCTAACTGCATATTACCTTGCTGGTGCCATTGTCGTAGACTGAAATGTGCCTCCGCTCTGGTGGCCTGTCGCCTGATTTGCCCCTCCTCTAGAGAATCTTCGGCCCCTCTGAGTCGGATAAGAAACCCTCGGTGTCTAAACCAGAACGACTGTGGTAACTGCGGGGCAATCCTTCACATGGTGATCTTAGGACCCACATTAAAAATAAGCTCAATTTGTACCCTAACACTCCCCCGAGAACTATATGGGCTCATCAGAGACGAAGATGATGTAGGCCTTATATGGCTGGTAGACTCCGATCTACGGTCTGACCTTGCACTCTAATTCGAATCTCGTCTTCCTTAATTTCATCAGTTCATGTCCTTTCTCGAGTGAGACTGCAAGCTGTTAGAGAAATTCTGATGCCTCCCACTAGGACCTCCTTGTCCACTAGCAGAACCATATGTCAGACCTCGCACTTGTTCAAGAGACTTTACACTAGTAGTCAACTCAAAAAATACCTTGGTTGGGGCAGTTGTCAAATAGGTTTGTATCTCATTCCGTAACCCTTTTATAAACCTCTTGCACCTCATTTTCTCGGTGGTCACAAGCTCTGGTGCATACCTGCTCAGCTATAGAAATTCTTGTTCGTACTCAAAGACTGTATGGTTCCCTTACACGAGGTGAGTAAACTGGTCTCTCAATCTATCAACATAAGCCTCACCCACATACTTCTTCTCGAACTCATTAAGGAAATCGTCCCAAGAAGGTCAGCTAGGGTGCCACTCCAACTCTACAGTTTCCCATCATTCCCTCGTATTTCCTTTGAGCAAGGATATCACACAAGACAATTTATCTTCGGACCGCAACCTCATCTGCCTCATAATTTAACGGGTGTCTCGAAGCCATTGATCTGCCTTCACCGGGTTGTTTTGTCCCAATCCAAGAAAATCTGTGGCACCCTGCCTACGCACCCTCTCAACTGGTGCCTCTCGAGGGGTAGATAATTACCTCGGAATCGCCCTAACAATCCTGCCTAGGGCCTGGTACAAGTGGGAGAAATAGTTAGCTCCATGTCTAGCTCCCTCATCGGACTCGTCCACGTCTAGCATGTAGTCTTCATCGGATCTTCCACCCCGGGAACCCAAACTCTCTTACACGTTCCTAGCTCTCCTTGGCATGGTTCAGCTCTGCACAATCAAACAGCATGAGTACACCATCAAAATTCCAGCTTAATCCAAGTACGACTTTGACTTATAGGCATGTATTCGTTAGACACCTAATTACCACACTAGACTCCCCCGAAGACTGTCTAGAACTGACTAAACCTAGGCTCTGATACCAAATGTAACACCCTCGACCAGGATGCTGTAATTGGACCACAAGCCTGCACCACTCCCATAAAATTTTCACATTTAAAAGCCAGTAAAAGAAATTCAACCTTATAAATCCAAACGTGACATATCAAGCATTTAAATCCATACTTACCTAAAACATTCAAAATAGTTAAAGGAGCTACAAATACAGTAATAAACATTTAACCTATACAAGTTAAATCAAATAGAGTTACAAATACATAGGGTCCTACGAATACATAGCCCACTACATCTAAGTACTTGTACTCTACCAAGAAGCCAATGTTGGATCCATGTTTCGATAGTGCTCCACTACGCTCGATCTACCTATCAACCTGCGAACAGAAACAACAATTCCGAACGCTGAGCTAACAAAGCTCAGTGGATACACGACCACTCGATCATGCTTCAGGTGAATCATAATTAAAATCATGCTATAAAATATGATGTCAGGATAGGATAAAGCAATGGTGCTACCATAACCGCCAAAACACATGCTATAGAACAATCAACACCTTAACAATATCAACATATAAATAAACAATCCAAGAGTAAGGCCCAATGTCACCCGATACTGAGAAACCCACCCATACTCGAAATCTCACATCGAGTTGCTCAGAATCTCACATCGAGCGGTATACTCAGAATCGCACATCGAGTCTTCACTCGAAATCTCATATCGAGCAGGGTTCAGAATCTCACATTGAGCAAATATCATCACCCGAAATCTCATATCGGATAACCTTCATTCATCACACGGAATCTCACATCAGATGGCATTCATATGTTGCAACACTCACTCACTGGGTATCCGGATCCCACCAAATAAGGACTCATAACCAAACAAGTGCCCTTACCTGGCACAACCACAATTGATCCACCAAGGATCCCTAAAACTCGCTTACCAAGCAATTTACTTTCATTTCAATACTCAATTAACAATTTAATCCATATAAGCAAGAAGGAACACGCATTCTTGATTTTTACCAGTCATTTTATATCATAAGGGACCCATTAGAACCTTAGTCGCAAATTATAGAACCCCCGAACTCAAAACGTAAAAACTTGGGCAGATTGTTCAGCGAGTATCAATACTCCTAAGTGAGTAACGGTACTCCACTCTAAGTATCGATACTCCTCAATGAGTACCGATACCCCAATTAGATTCGAAAGAATTTGCCCTCTCTCCGTACCGATACATTCCGTGTTGTACCAATACTCCATATCGGTACTGTGATCACTCCATACCGATCTTTACCCGTACTGATACGCCTACCATAGCGTACCGGTACGCAAAGCCTTTCTAGGCAATACAACAGTGGGTACTGATACGCCTATAGCGTATCGGTACTCGAAAGTATTACTAGAATTTAATCTAACGAGGGGTACCGATACACGGAGAGGCGTACCGATACGCCACTCACAGTTTGTCACCTAAGATACAAAGGAGTACCGATACGCAACTACCTTGTACCAGTACTCGAGCCCTGATTTTGAAACTTGGAGATTGGGATCACCCCAATCCTACCCTTAACCTCCATGGTTAAGTCCCAAAATGTTCCTACCAATTACGAAAAGTCATTAGATGAGTTTCTAACCATTTTTACCCTTAATCATCAACCATTACAAGTTTTGCCATGGATGACCAACCAAGCTCTAAGTTATCCAAAACATCATAATCCAAGCAAGTATAGTAAAATGATGATGCACATGAACACACGGAAGTTAGAAGTGTACTAACCTCAATATACAAGCTAAAGAGAACCCTCAACCTCCACCTCAAGCTTTCTTCTTCCCTTGAGCCTTTGAACAATCTCCAACCTCTTTAACTACAAGAAAATGTTGTAAACGAGTCACAACATGGTTGAGAGGTTAAAAGGAACTTAAAATACGATTTTACCACAAGAAAATAGGGATTAGAAACACCACTCTCGTTCTCACTCTTAAACCCCTCTAAAACCCTTTTCTCCACCATTGCAAGCAAAACTTACCTTGGATTGTAGATCATTGGATGCCTAACAACTTTACCTTCTACCCCAATCTGGGATTCCAACACAAAACTAACAAAGATGGAGCTTTTTCTTTCAACTCTAATGGTGAGAAGATGAAGAGGGTGTGAGAGCTTTTGGGGGACAAGGTGACTTCATCACCTTACAAAAATCTGCAGCTCTTAACTCTTCTCACTCTCATCTTTTCTTTAATTGTGAGGTTACCATAAAGCCCCTTAAGCCCAAAACCAAAACCAAGTCCACCAAGGTTTAATAGGCCCAACAGCATAGCCCAAACACGAGGCCCATACCTCGATTTAGCTTGATGCTAGAGTTTCAAAACCCGGGTCGTTACATTGATGGCCGCCACCAATTGATTGAGTATGAAGGTCTTCCGTACATTTGTTATGGATATGGTAAATATGGTCATTCTAAGGAGTTTTGTGGGCATAATGTTGTGGTTGCACCTTCGGATTCTTTGTTGCAACTGAAGGTACCGTCTTCAAAAGATAAATTTGGTCCTTGGATGCAAGTAGTTGGTCGTAAGCACCGTCTGTTGGAAAATTAAAATATTATAAATCAAGATATCTTTTTGAATATTGCTACGGGGGATCTCGTTTTGGAGCTTTAGTTGATGGAAAAAATGAGAAACAAGAGCATAGGGTTGGGCGCCGACCAAACAAGGGTACAAAGATTCCTTATGTTGACACGCTAACGCTAACTACTCAGTATTTGGGGAATGTGGTGGCTATTGTCGATTCTAGTAAGGATAACAGTGAGATCTTTCAAGCGTTTCAACCTAGGAAGGGTGTTTAGGTCCTTGTTGAATTACATGTTATTGCTGTCGTGGATAACTTGAGTTCACATCTAGTGGATCGAGTGTCGGGGGAGGATGGGCAAGTTTTCGTTGAGAATCCTATGAGTATGTTGAGTGGAAATAATATGATGGTTGTTATGGCTGCCCCTATTGTCGCATCTAATGATAAGGTAATTGTTGCTCATTCGTTTTAAGATTCAGATAAGCATGTTATTGTGCGTGTTATCGAGGAAAATTCAAAAAGGGTATTGGAAAAAAATAATGGTCGAGTGTTGTATAGACCAATCTAAAGTACTACTTCTAAGGGTACAACACGAAGCCTGGCTGCGGCTAAAATTCTACCCAAGAAAGTAAATAAGGCTTAAAAATGAAGAGAACCCTTAAAAACTGATAATGGTAGCAGATTGGGTTGTAAATTTATCTAAAGATTTGTCTAAGGCAGAGGTATCAGTGGGTACAGTACAGTGGATTGAGAATTCTACGTTTGAAGGGGACCGGGGGAAGTCTTCGAGTTAGACCAGGTTTGGTTGTTGGTTTTTGCCTTATTATTATTAATGATTAAAGTTATGTTATCGAATACTCAAGGCATTCTTGGCCTTGATTTTAATCACTTCTTTAGATTGTCAGTCAGGTCTTATGATTCAGATATTGTTGCAATTATAGAACAACGCGTGAGTGGTCTTTTTACTGATATTTTTATCTATCGTTCAGATTTTGATTATTCATTTTATGTAAAGTCTAATAGGTTCTCGGGTAGAATCTGGATCATATAGAAGGATACGATTTGGCTTGATATTTTGGCTGTGTCGAACCAATTTGTGCATGGTTCTTATGTTGATATGGGGACCAATAGATAGTGTTTTATTAATTTTGTGTATGCTACCTTGGATCAGGGTCGACGAGCTTCTATTTTAGGATCAAATTCTAGCACTCAACCCTAAAAATGACTAACCGTAGATGTTGAAAGGTGATTTTAATGCTATATATTCTATCGAGAAGCGTCAGAGTGGTTCTAATCATCGGCCTGATGTTTGTCCAAAGTTTTGTAAGTTCTTAATCCAGTCTGGGTTACTTGATATGGGGTTTCTTGGGCTACGGTTTACTTGGAAGTGTGGTACTCTTAGTTAGCGGCTTGATCGTTACTTATGTAATTCCTGATGGTATGAGGTGTTTGCGACTTCGAAGGTCTCTTATCTTCAGAGATTGGTATCTGATCATAGGTCAATTCTTTTCTCTTTTGATCAACAAAGGTAACAGTTGGGGTTAGACCTTTTCGCTTTGTGGCTGCTTGAAACAAGCATCTTGATTTTGAGCAACTATTGTGTGATAATTGGCATTGCGATTCTCATATCCTTGAAATTCTTTATGAGTTTTTAAGGGTGAGTCGGTAATAGAATCATGCAATTTTCGGACACGTTATTCATTGAAAGGCTAAGCTTTTGGCCTAGATTTAGGGTGTTGAGATAGATTTAGAGTGGCGTGTCAATCTGTATCTGTTGGCATTAAATGATTTGTTGAAATGTGAACTGGCATGTGTTCTTGAGCAAAAGGAGAGCCTTTGGCATTACATGTCTCGGTGCCAATGGCTTATGCAGGGTGATAGGAATACTAAGTTTTAACATGCCTCGACTCTTTTTCACCGTCGTAGAAACACCATTCGAAATCTCAAGTTGGATGATGGTCTATGGTGTGAAGATACGAGTGTGCTCTAGGATCACATGGTTAATTTCTTTCAAACGTTGTTCACGTTCGAGGAAAGACATACTTCTCGTGTGGACTTTAGGGGTGGTTTCCTGTCGATTTTAGAGAATGATCAACTGAATTTGATTTGACAAGTCTTAATAGAGGAAGTGCGTGAAGTGGTCTTTAGTATGAAGACCCTCAAATCCCCAAGCATCGATCGTTTTAACAAGGGTTTCATTTAGAAAAATTAGTTTATTATTGGTGATTTTGTCTATCGCTTCGTTTTTAACTTATTTCAGATTGATGATTTACAGAGTGTTACGAATTAGACCCTCTTTGTTTTTGTACCCAAGATTACTAATCCTGCAATTATCAAACAATTTCGACGATTAGTTTATGTACGAATTAGACCATCTTTGTTTTTGTACCCAAGATTACTAATCATAACCTATTTTTTTTTCGAGATAGCATATTACTGATAACGTCATTTTAGCATAAGAGGTTATCCACTCAATACGAAAGAGATTGGAGCTAAGCCATGGATGGCTATTAAAGTGGATCTTAAGAATGCGTATGATCATCTTGAGTGGGAGTTTGTTGAGGAAACTCTTATTGAGTTGGGGTTGCTGACATAGTTTATTCATTGAATTATGGTTTGTGTGCATTCTGTCTTTATGCAGATTATTTAGAATGGGGAGTTCACCAATCAGTTCAATCCATTGAGGGGTATCCGCTAAGACGATCTGCTCTTACTGTATTTATTCATCTTATGCACGAAACGTTTATCGCATACTATTGAGAGGAATGTGAACGTTGGGGAATGAAAGGTTATTCAGTTATCGCGCAATAGACCATGGTTATCTCATTTATTTTTCACCGATGATCTTGTGTTTTGTGCAGAGGCAAATACTGATCATCTAGTAGTACTTAGTGATGTGTCGAGTTCCTCCTGTACTTGCTCTTGATATCGAGTGAGTGTTGCTAAAACTCAAATATTATTCTCTAGGAATTGTCTGTTGGATCAGAGTGTATGATAGCAGATGGCTTTGGTTTTAAGATGGTGAGTGCTCTTAGCAAATACCTAAGAGTCCCATTTCTTCATAAGAGAGTTACAAAAGACATGTATCACTTTCTGCTTGAAAAAATTAAGCACAAGCTTTTTGGTTGGGCTACGAAAACTCTTTCTTTTGCTGGGCATATCACTCTGATGAAGGCAGTGATTCTTGCCATACCTACTTATGTCATGCAATCAACGTGTCTTCCTAAAGGGGTATGCGATGCAATAGAGAAGTTGATTAGACGTTTCGTGTGGGGTTCGTCTAATGGTCAGAACAAAATTGCTTTTGTTGCTTGAGATAGGATTCGTATGCCTATTGATGAGGGTGGGTTTGGTTTTCATGAGTTGAGTCGACAGAACAAGGCTTTGTTGGTAAAGATTGGTTTCCAATTGGCGACTAATGAGGATAAGCTATGGGTGTGTGTCCTAAAAGCTAAACTTGAAAAAACTCTACATATTTCTATTGCTCGTCTGAATAGCTCGAGGCTCTGGCAGAAACTGAACCATGTTTGAAAAGTATCTACCGTAGTATTTGTTGGTAAGTTCGAGATGAGTGGCATACGAACTTTTGGTAGTATGTATGGCTAGATGATTCTGAGCCGTTGGCCACTCAATGTTTACTTCATTCTCCACCACCTTCAGCTTCGGTGGCTGCGTTCTTAGATTGTACTGGTTAGTGAGATTGGCATAAATTGGACCAAGTACTACCCGGTACTATTTTAAACAATATTGCTTGTGTGATTCTACCTCAGACTGGTCTTGGTCGTGATAAACCGAGTTGGAGATAGGATGATCATCATCGGTTCACCACCTCATCGACTTACATAACTCTTGGGTCAGAGACTTTGGGTAATCGCTCTGAACATTGGCGGTTTATTTGGAGGCTTAATGCTCCTTAAAGGGTATGTGTATTTTTATAGCTTGTGTTCTATGACCGTGTGTTAAAGAATGTTGAGCGATATTGTTGTCACCTTGCATCCTCGAGTTCTTATCCAATATGTGCCCAGGGGGATGAAAACTTAGACCATGTGTTATGGTATTGTGAGCATGCTCGCTAAGCTTGGCACATGGCAACATGATTTTTTCATCATACTTTTTGAATTATGGCTCACAAGGAATTTGCGTGAAAGGGGAACGTTTTAGGCGATGGGCATAGGTTGATCGAGCATGTTTGTGCTTATGTTGTGGGGTTTATGGAAGCAACGGTGCTCAAGGGTGTTATTGAGTAGTAGTGAATGGTAGAGCGATGTGGTGGCCTATTGTAGACATTTATGGGACGAGATTCAGGAGACTGAGCTGCGTCGGTCGATCTTTATGCACCATACTAGACCGACTATAAGATGGAATACACTTCCTCGTGGCTGGATAAAGGCAAACGTCGATGGCGCCGTGAAGGGGCAGTCGAACATGGTTGTTGCAGAAGTGGTGTTGCGTGATGATGCTGGAGCTTGGTTGTTTGGTGCCTCGAAAAGCTTGGGATCGTGTACGGTCCTCGTTGCGGAGTTATGAGCTGCGCACGATGCACTTTTACATGCATGGCGGCTTGATCATCGGAATGTTGAACTTTAACTAGACAATCAAACGTCGACCCAAATTATGAAGGGATAGTCTTTGGCCTTATCGGACTGTGGTATTGTTGATTAGATACGTGGTTTGTTAAGTCGTAGCTGGAATGTTCAGATCGCTCAGATTGGTCACGAGGCAAACAAAGTTGCCGATAGCCTTGCCGGTATGGTTAAGAGTCATGTTGAGGGAGAGTGGTTTCATGTGCAACCCCCTACAGAAATTGTTTCTTTGTTATTGTCGGATGCCTCTGGTTCTTAGTTTGTATTTGAACTAGGGGTGTGTTGATTTTTTATGGATTCATATTTGTTTTGTGTTTTTTGTAATTATTATCGTGAGTATTTTTTCCTTCATCTAGGCTTAAAGAGGTTTTTAACGAGGCTCGCGGTAGTAATCTTTCATTTATATATAAAAAATTATTTTAAAAAATAAATTACTAAATGTTGTGAATAAAATAACGAAGAACAACAAACAATAATAAAATAACAAAGATATGAGAGAAAAAAGGGAGATTTGTATTATTCTTAATATTGACTTATGTACAATGTCTTCATCGAATCATCTATTTATAGGTACAAGAAGTACATAATACATTGAACTCTAATTAATTAAGATAATATTCATAATGATAAAGTAAATCAAATCTCATTGATAAAGTTATTATCATGATAGACATCCACATAGATAAATATTCATAACACTCCCCCTTGGATGTCCTAAACTATGTGCCTCGTTAAAACCTTACTAGGAAAAACCCAGTGGGACAAAAACCCAGTGAAGGAAAAAGAGTACACTATCTTTTGATACGCATAACAGGTTGCCTCGTTAAAAACCTTACCGGGAAAACCCATTGGAACAAAACCTTGGTTAAGGGAAAAAGAGTGCAAACGCGTGTTTACTCCCCCTCATTTATGCATCACTAAGATCTCTAAGACGACGCAATCCAATGTTAAAAAATCAACTTCTCAAATGTAGAAGTAGGAAGCGTTTTGGTGAATAGATCTGCTAAATTTTCACTTGAACGGATCTGTTGGACATCAATGTCTCCATTCTTTTGTAGATCATGAGGGGAATTTTTTTTTGGTGAGATGTGTTTTGTTCTATCACCCTTTATGTATCTTTCTCTCAGTTGAGCAATGCAAGTTGTATTGTCTTCATATAAGACCGTCAGAGTTACTCTTCCGGAGCATAAGCCGCAATTTTCTCGAATGTGATGAACTACAGACCTTAACCATACACATTCATGACTAGCTTCCTGAATAGCTAAAATCTAAGCATGATTAGAGGAAGTGGCAACAATTGTTTGCTTCATAGAGTGCCAAGAAATTGCAGTACCACCATATGTAAATACATAACCGGTTTGTGATCGAGCATTATGAGGGTCAGATAAGTACCCTGCATATGCAAAACCAATCAATTCGGTTTTGGATAGATTAGGAAAAAATAATCCCATATCTTTCGTACCTTGAAGATAATGAAATATATGTTTGACCTCATTCCAATGTCTTCGGGTTGGACATGAACTAAATCTCGATAGCAAATTTACAAAGAAAATGATATGCCAGTGTCGTGTATGACTAGAAAGATATATTAGTGCACCAATGGCACTTAAGTATGGTACTTTCGGACCAAGAAGATCTTCATCCTTATCCGGAGGATGAAATCTTGATTTACACCTAACGATCTAACAACCATTGGGGTGCTTAACGGATGTACGTTATGCATGTAAAATCTTCGTAACACTTTTTCTATGTATGTTGATTGATGCACAAGGATTCTATCCTTTAGGTTCTCAATATGTAATCCAAGACAAAATTTTGTCTTTCCAAGGTCTTTCATTTCAAATTCTTTCTTTAGGTATTCCATTGTCATTGGGATCTCTTCAGGAGTCCAATGATATTCAAATCATCATCATACACAAAAATAATAACAAATTCGGAGCTAAATCTCTTAATAAAAATACATGGGGAAATTTGATCATTCTTATAGCCTTCCACTAATAAGTATTCACTGAGGCGATTATACCACATACGTCCATATTGTTTTAATCCATAAAGGGATCTATTCAATTTGATTGAATATTGTTCTCGATAACTTGAATTAACTGCTTCTGTCAGTCTAAATCCTTCTGGAAGTCTCATGTAAATATCATTATCAAGAGGCCCATACAAATAGGCTGTAACAACACCCATTAGGCAGAAAATAATTCCTTCTTTTATTGCCAGACTAATCAAAAATCTAAAAGTAGTTGCATCCACCACTGGGGAATATGTCTCATCATAATCGATCCCACGTCTTTGTGAAAAACCTTGCGCAACCAAACGAGCTTTATATCTCACAATTTCCCCTTTTTCATTTCACTTTCTCACGAAAACCCATTTATATCCTACAGGTTTTACACCTTCCGGTGTACGAACTACTGGTCTGAACACTTCCCTTTTCGAAAGAGATTTTAGTTCTACCTCAATTGCCTCTATCCATTTTGGCCATTCATTTCTTTGTTTACATTGTCCAATTCACAGAGGTTCATGATCCATATCATCATCCAAAATTTCTAGTGCTATATTGCATGCAAATATATTATCGACGTCGATTTGATTTCAGTTCCACTTATTACCAGACATGACATAATTTATTGAGATTTCTTCATTTTCAGGTACCTAAGTCATATCTAATGTCTCTTCCAGGGTTCCATTATTCTCTTGTAGAGACTTTTTAAAATTTATTGATTCCTCAATCGGACCATCATTAGATATAACTCCTTTTCTTTTTTGAGGATTCTTATTTTTTGAACCTACTGGTCTTTCACGCTTCAAGCGTTCTCTAGACTCATTAGCAACTAGAGTTTGCCCTTCAGGGACATCAATTTTAATTGGAACATTCACAGCTAGTATATTCGACTTAGTCACTCTTTTAGGGTCAGTAAAAGCATCTGGCAATTTATTTGCTAAGTTTTGTAAATGAATTATCCTTTGAACTTCTAGTTCACGTTGCTGGGTACGTGGATCAAAATGAGATAATGATAATTCATTCCAACTTATTTCTTTACCTGCCTGTTTATTCTCTCCCCCTAATGTTGGGAAAATTGACTCACTAAAATGACAGTCAGCAAATCGAGCTATAAATAAATTTCCCGTTAAAGGCTCGAGATATTTAATTATTGAAAGAGATTCAAATCCAATATATATTCCCAACCTCCTTTGAGAACCCATCTTTGTGCATTGTGGTGGAGCAATCAGAACATATACCGCACATCCAAAAATTCTAAGATGGGAAATATTTGGTTCCTGACCAAAAACTATTTGTAATGGGGAGAACTTATGATAACTTATTAGTCTGATACGAATTGGTGATGCTGCATGTAATATGACATGCCATCAAGCAGAAATTGGAAGTTTTGACTTCATCAATAACGGTCTTGCAATTAATTGAAGACGTTTAATGAATGACTCTGCAATACCATTTTGTGTATGAACATGAGCTACAGGATGTTCAACACTTATTCCAATTGACATACAAAAATCATCAAAAGCTTGGGAAGTAAATTCACCAGCATTATCAAGACGAATTGTCTTTATAGGAGAATATGGGAAATGTGCTTGTAATTTAATTAACTGAGCAAGTAACCTCACAAACGCCGGGTTGCGAGTTGATAATAATGATACATGTAACCATCTAGTTGATGCATCAATTAAAACCATAAAATATCTAAATAGTCCACAATGATGATGTATAGGCCCACATATATCACCTTGTATCATTTCCAAAAAATTAATAGATTCATAATCTATCTTAGGTGGTGATGTAATTAATTTTCCTTGAGAGCAAGCATCACATGAAAAAGCATTACTTTGAAGAATATGTCAGTTATTCAATGACTGACCACATGAAAGTGTCAATAATTTTTCGCATCATAATTGAACCGGGATGGCCTAACCGGTCATGCCAAATAATAAAGTTATCAATAAACTTCTGGTTTACAATAGCATGAGCTTCAATTTTGTACTAATTCTTGTGTAGTACAATTTGGATGACAGTGCATGTAATTTTTTTCAAGATTTTCTTATTGCCTTGAGTTATACTCGTAATATGGAGATAGTCAAAGATCCTTTTGACTAATAATCTCAATATGATATATATTTCTTTAAAATTCAATATGTTTCTTGCGACTTTGACGAGTATATTGCATTGTGAATATGGAATTGAGTTCCATTTGGCAATAGCATATTTGCTCTTTCGGGAGCCTTCTATGATATTAGTACTCCCGGATATAGTACTCGTATTATTCCTTTGCATTTTAAATGGGAAAAATATGCATAATTATGCTCATTTCAATATGTGCTTTGTTCCATTCACTTCGGGGAATGAAAAATATGTGCTTTGTACCATTCACTTCGGGGGAATAAAAATATTAAATATAGCACATCATATCAAATCGGTTATCTATCAAAGATAATCTCTCAAGAACTTATTGCTCTTACGGAGCGTTGATATTTTAATACTTTGAGATATAGTACTCAGATTTTTCTCTTGCATATTATCACAATATGTAAAACAAATTAACATAAAGTAAATTAACATAAATAAATAATAAGTAAAACAAATTAACACAAAGCAAAATAAATAAAAGATTAATTATTCTCTTTAGGGATTATAAGGAAATAAAATAAATTACGAATTATCCATTCAAGGGTTATGAGTAAATCAACAATATCCAATTGAGTTGGACAAATAACGCCATAACTATTTTCCCCGTTTTCGTAAAGAAATTTTGTTTATATTTTCTTTTCTTTATCATTCATGATTGTGGATAAAGGTTCATAATACTTTGGCATATGACAAGTACGAGATTAATGGTTTGTACCATTGCATAAAAAAACATTTTCTTAATTTATTCCTATCATCTTTATAAATCCATTTCTGGTGGTTATATGCATTCTTAAAATAATCATCTTGCCAATGTATGTTCATGGCTTCAATTGTGACCATAATTGCTAATGTGACATTTATTCTTTCCGCTTAAAATGTCACATTCACTTCAAGGAATGGAGCAGAGCCAATAGGTCTTTAAAACCTTTTCATGATATTGTGTATGCATGACAACATTAATTTTGTGAAAAGTGGAGTATATTTTTCTAACATATCCTCATCAGTAATACTCTGACCATAAAATTTCAATTTAATTTGAAACATTCACATAACTGAGTTTTATTCACTAACCATATAGTGAATTATCACGTTTGCATTCACTTCAGGGAATGAAACTTATCCAATAATCGCATGGAATAAATATCATGTTTGCATTCACTTCAGGGAATGCTTCCCATAAAATTTTTGGATCAAGATGAATTTTCATAACTTTAATTTGGGAGAAGTTTATTGTCGAGTTTTTCGACGCATAAAAATTATTATTTTGAGCAAATAAGATTTAATCCTCGTACGCGGCATTGTTAAACTAGTTCACAAGGTCCTTTAAAAACCTCTTTTGAGACCAATAGCCTCGCAGAATGGGATGTCCAGCCAATATACTTGGATTAAACCAACAAAACATATAACATATTAACTAATTAAAGAATATGCTTTAGGCGTTAAATAAAAAATAAGAATAAAATGTCAAAAAAATCCAAATAAAAGCATAACCATCGCAAAGTGATTCGTAGTTGAAACTGGAGTTAAAGATGAAACTTACCACACAGCTCCAAATATAATGTTCATTCAAAACAACCTTTTGATTGTAATGAGCAGCAATAAGAGATTTCTCAAAAGATAAGTAATCAAGTTGCTCGGATTAAACTGCCAGCACATGTTCAATCTCTGCTCTTTTTTCAGCTTTTCAATATTGTTTTAAATTGCAAACTTCACGAAGAAAAATTATAAACAAAATAGAATGCACTATATATAAAATAACATGGTTGAAAATTTAATTTTGTGAAAGTTTATCTTTTACCAAAAAAAAAAATCAAATTTAAGATCAAGAGAAAAAATAATCGATAATTAAAATATAATTTAAGGAGAAGAACTTATCTTTGATTCATGCTAGAATCAAATTCTTTTCTGAACTCTTTTAGGATTCACGACAAACACCTCAGTTGATTAGAGTCTCGTGTTGATAATGTGTTGTGAATAAAATAACGAAGAACAACGAACAAGAATAAAAGAACAAAGAGGTGAGAGAAAATGGGAGATTTGTATTATTCTTAATATTGACTTATGTACAATGTCTTCATCAAATCATCTATTTATAGGCATAAGAAGTACATAATACATTAAACTCTAATAAATGAAGATAATATTCATAATGATAAAGTAAATCAAATCTCATTGATATTTCACTTGAACGGATCTGTTGGACATCAATGTCTCCATTCTTTTGTAGATCATGAGGGAATTTTTTTGGTGAGATGTGTTTTGTTCTATCACCCTTTATGTATCTTTCTCTCAGTTGAGCAATGCAAGTTGTATTGTCTTCATATAAGACCGTCAGAGTTACTCTTCCGGAGCATAAGCCGCAATTTTCTCGAATGTGATGAACTACAGACCTTAACCATACACATTCATGACTAGCTTCCTGAATAGCTAAAATCTAAGCATGATTAGAGGAAGTGGCAACAATTGTTTGCTTCATAGAGTGCCAAGAAATTGCAGTACCACCATATGTAAATACATAACCGGTTTGTGATCGAGCATTATGAGGGTCAGATAAGTACCCTGCATATGCAAAACCAATCAATTCGGTTTTGGATAGATTAGGAAAAAATAATCCCATATCTTTCGTACCTTGAAGATAATGAAATATATGTTTGACCTCATTCCAATGTCTTCGGGTTGGACATGAACTAAATCTCGATAGCAAATTTACAGCAAATGATATGCCAGGTCGTGTATGACTAGAAAGATATATTAGTGCACCAATGGCACTTAAGTATGGTACTTTCGGACCAAGAAGATCTTCATCCTTATCCGGAGGATGAAATCTTGATTTACACCTAACGATCTAACAACCATTGGGGTGCTTAACGGATGTACGTTATGCATGTAAAATCTTCGTAACACTTTTTCTATGTATGTTGATTGATGCACAAGGATTCTATCCTTTAGGTTCTCAATATGTAATCCAAGACAAAATTTTGTCTTTCCAAGGTCTTTCATTTCAAATTCTTTCTTTAGGTATTCCATTGTCATTGGGATCTCTTCAGGAGTCCAATGATATTCAAATCATCATCATACACAAAAATAATAACAAATTCGGAGCTAAATCTCTTAATAAAAATACATGGGGAAATTTGATCATTCTTATAGCCTTCCACTAATAAGTATTCACTGAGGCGATTATACCACATACGTCCATATTGTTTTAATCCATAAAGGGATCTATTCAATTTGATTGAATATTGTTCTCGATAACTTGAATTAACTGCTTCTGTCAGTCTAAATCCTTCTGGAAGTCTCATGTAAATATCATTATCAAGAGGCCCATACAAATAGGCTGTAACAACACCCATTAGGCAGAAAATAATTCCTTCTTTTATTGCCAGACTAATCAAAAATCTAAAAGTAGTTGCATCCACCACTGGGGAATATGTCTCATCATAATCGATCCCACGTCTTTGTGAAAAACCTTGCGCAACCAAACGAGCTTTATATCTCACAATTTCCCCTTTTTCATTTCACTTTCTCACGAAAACCCATTTATATCCTACAGGTTTTACACCTTCCGGTGTACGAACTACTGGTCTGAACACTTCCCTTTTCGAAAGAGATTTTAGTTCTACCTCAATTGCCTCTATCCATTTTGGCCATTCATTTCTTTGTTTACATTGTCCAATTCACAGAGGTTCATGATCCATATCATCATCCAAAATTTCTAGTGCTATATTGCATGCAAATATATTATCGACGTCGATTTGATTTCAGTTCCACTTATTACCAGACATGACATAATTTATTGAGATTCCTTCATTTTCAGGTACCTAAGTCATATCTAATGTCTCTTCCAGGGTTCCATTATTCTCTTGTAGAGACTTTTTAAAATTTATTGATTCCTCAATCGGACCATCATTAGATATAACTCCTTTTCTTTTTTGAGGATTCTTATTTTTTGAACCTACTGGTCTTTCACGCTTCAAGCGTTCTCTAGACTCATTAGCAACTAGAGTTTGCCCTTCAGGGACATCAATTTTAATTGGAACATTCACAGCTAGTATATTCGACTTAGTCACTCTTTTTAGGGGTCGATAAAAGCATCCGCAATTTATTTGCTAAGTTTTGTAAATGAATTATCCTTTGAACTTCTAGTTCACGTTCTTTGGGTACGTGGATCAAAATGAGATAATGATAATTCATTCCAACTTATTTCTTTACTGCCTTGTTTATTCTCTCCCTAATGTTGGGAAAATTGACTCACTAAAATGACAACAAGAAATCGAGCTATAAATAAATTTCCGTTAAAGGCTCGAGATATTTAATTATTGAAGGAGATTCAAATCAATATATATTCCCAACCTCCTTTGAGAACCCATCTTTGTGCATTGTGGTGGAGCAATCAGAACATATACCGCACATCCAAAAATTCTAAGATGGGAAATATTTGGTTCCTGACCAAAAACTATTTGTAATGGGGAGAACTTATGATAACTTATTAGTCTGATACGAATTGGTGATGCTGCATGTAATATGACATGCCATCAAGCAGAAATTGGAAGTTTTGACTTCATCAATAACGGTCTTGCAATTAATTGAAGACGTTTAATGAATGACTCTGCAATACCATTTTGTGTATGAACATGAGCTACAGGATGTTCAACACTTATTCCAATTGACATACAAAAATCATCAAAAGCTTGGGAAGTAAATTCACCAGCATTATCAAGATGAATTGTCTTTATAGGAGAATCTGGGAAATGTGCTTGTAATTTAATTAACTGAGCAAGTAACCTCACAAACGCCGGGTTGCGAGTTGATAATAATGATACATGTAACCATCTAGTTGATGCATCAATTAAAACCATAAAATATCTAAATAGTCCACAATGATGATGTATAGGCCCACATATATCACTTTGTATCATTTCCAAAAAATTAATAGATTCATAATCTATCTTAGGTGGTGATGTAATTAATTTTCCTTGAGAGCAAGCATCACATGAAAAAGCATTACTTTGAAGAATATGTCAGTTATTCAATGACTGACCACATGAAAGTGTCAATAATTTTTCGCATCATAATTGAACCGGGATGGCCTAACCGGTCATGCCAAATAATAAAGTTATCAATAAACTTCTGGTTTACAATAGCATGAGCTTCAATTTTGTACTAATTCTTGTGTAGTACAATTTGGATGACAGTGCATGTAATTTTTTTCAAGATTTTCTTATTGCCTTGAGTTATACTCGTAATATGGAGATAGTCAGCATCCTTTTGACTAATAATCTCAATATGATATATATTTCTTTAAAATTCAATATGTTTCTTGCGACTTTGACGAGTATATTGCATTGTGAATATGGAATTGAGTTCCATTTGGCAATAGCATATTTGCTCTTTCGGAGCCTTCTATGATATTAGTACTCCCGGATATAGTACTCGTATTATTCCTTTGCATTTTAAATGGGAAAAATATGCATAATTATGCTCATTTCAATATGTGCTTTGTTCCATTCACTTCGGGGAATGAAAAATATGTGCTTTGTACCATTCACTTCGGGGGAATAAAAATATTAAATATAGCACATCATATCAAATCGGTTATCTATCAAAGATAATCTCTCAAGAACTTATTGCTCTTACGGAGCGTTGATATTTTAATACTTTGAGATATAGTACTCAGATTTTTCTCTTGCATATTATCACAATATGTAAAACAAATTAACATAAAGTAAATTAACATAAATAAATAATAAGTAAAACAAATTAACACAAAGCAAAATAAATAAAAGATTAATTATTCTCTTTAGGGATTATAAGGAAATAAAATAAATTACGAATTATCCCTTCAAGGGTTATGAGTAAATCAACAATATCCAATTGAGTTGGACAAATAACGCCATAACTATTTTCCCCGTTTTCGTAAAGAAATTTTGTTTATATTTTCTTTTCTTTATCATTCATGATTGTGGATAAAGGTTCATAATACTTTGGCATATGACAAGTACGAGATTAATGGTTTGTACCATTGCATAAAAAAACATTTTCTTAATTTATTCCTATCATCTTTATAAATCCATTTCTGGTGGTTATATGCATTCTTAAAATAATCATCTTGCCAATGTATGTTCATGGCTTCAATTGTGACCATAATTGCTAATGTGACATTTATTCTTTCCGCTTAAAATGTCACATTCACTTCAAGGAATGGAGCAGAGCCAATAATAGGTCTTTAAAACCTTTTCATGATATTGTGTATGCATGACAACATTAATTTTGTGAAAAGTGGAGTATATTTTTCTAACATATCCTCATCAGTAATACTCTGACCATAAAATTTCAATTTAATTTGAAACATTCACATAACTGAGTTTTATTCACTAACCATATAGTGAATTATCACGTTTGCATTCACTTCAGGGAATGAAACTTATCCAATAATCGCATGGAATAAATATCATGTTTGCATTCACTTCAGGGAATGCTTCCCATAAAATTTTTGGATCAAGATGAATTTTCATAACTTTAATTTGGGAGAAGTTTATTGTCGAGTTTTTCGACGCATAAAAATTATTATTTTGAGCAAATAAGATTTAATCCTCGTACGCGGCATTGTTAAACTAGTTCACAAGGTCCTTTAAAACCTCTTTTGAGACCAATAGCCTCATGAAATGGGATGTCCAGCCAATATACTTGGATTAAACCAACAAAACATATAACATATTAACTAATTAAAGAATATGCTTTAGGCGTTAAATAAAAAATAAGAATAAAATGTCAAAAAAATCCAAATAAAAGCATAACCATCGCAAAGTGATTCGTAGTTGAAACTGGAGTTAAAGATGAAACTTACCACACAGCTCCAAATATAATGTTCATTCAAAACAACCTTTTGATTGTAATGAGCAGCAATAAGAGATTTCTCAAAAGATAAGTAATCAAGTTGCTCGGATTAAACTGCCAGCACATGTTCAATCTCTGCTCTTTTTTCAGCTTTTCAATATTGTTTTAAATTGCAAACTTCACGAAGAAAAATTATAAACAAAATAGAATGCACTATATATAAAATAACATGGTTGAAAATTTAATTTTGTGAAAGTTTATCTTTTACCAAAAAAACAAATTTAAGATCAAGAGAAAAAAATAATCGATAATTAAAATATAATTTAAGGAGAAGAACTTATCTTTGATTCATGCTAGAATCAAATTCTTTTCGGTAACTCTTTTAGGATTCGACGACAAACACCTCAGTTGATTAGAGTCTCGTGTTGATAATGTGTTGTGAATAAAATAACGAAGAACAACGAACAAGAATAAAAGAACAAAGAGGTGAGAGAAAATGGGAGATTTGTATTATTCTTAATATCGACTTATGTACAATGTCTTCATCAAATCATCTATTTATAGGCATAAGAAGTACATAATACATTAAACTCTAATAAATGAAGATAATATTCATAATGATCAAGTAAATCAAATCTCATTGATAAAGTTCTTATCACGGTAGACATCCACGTAGATAAATATTCATAATACTAAACACATTTTTTTATTTCAAGATTACGACATTTGTTTATACAGTACAATATAACAACAATTTTCATACTAATATAAGAAACCCTATATAAATAGCATTTATATAATTATAATTATAATTCTATGGTGTACCTACTCTAGTGATATAGTTCCATTGTATTGTGAAGCAAGTAGGGACAAACGTAAAATTTTATGTCATAATTACGAATTTTTAGGAGGTTATATTAAAATTTAGGAGTGTGAAATTGCTTCATTTTATAAGGTGCGAAATTAGATCATTAATTAAAATAAGGCTTAACAGTCAAAAGGTGCCCAACCTATACCTTTTTTTCAGTTTTGTGTCTAACGTTTTTTTCTGGTCACTTTGGTGCCTAACGTTTTATTCTGTAACTCAAATTAGGTTTTTTCGTCAACGGTTGTTAAAATTTTTTCGTTATCTAGTTATAACATGACGTGCCTCTTTTATTTATTTAATTTCTGAATTTCTTTAAAAATATGAACTTCTTAAAAAACCCAAATGTTTTAATTTCTTTCAATCAAACCCGCAAATCACATCTCCCTCACCGTCCGACATCCCCACACGTGGCGGTTCACCGTTCACCACCCAAGCGCCTGGTACCTCGCCGTTCAGCATCCCTCACTCTCTAGCTGTAGGTGAAATGCCCAATCTGTCTTTTTCTTTTCTTCATTT
Source organism: Hibiscus mutabilis (assembly GCA_019671005.1). Taxonomy (NCBI): domain Eukaryota; kingdom Viridiplantae; phylum Streptophyta; class Magnoliopsida; order Malvales; family Malvaceae; genus Hibiscus; species Hibiscus mutabilis. Next base: position 706,228 of record CM033724.1, on the reverse strand, counting down.
TTGAATGTTCATCGATAGAGCAATCGATGGTTCATTCTCCGATTTTTGACGACGAGATGATGGGGCTTTCAGTCGTGGGGGCGATGAAGGCAAGGTGGTCGGTGGTGGGAGGGGAGAAATTTAGGGATTTAAGGTTTGGGTTTGGCGGTTTAAGAGAAATTAAAAAATTTGGGATTTTATAAAATTAAAGATTTTTATAAAATTAAAGATTTTCTAATTTTTAAAAAATAAAATTATGGAAAATACCAGAAATATGCCACATGTCGTATTTCTATTGGATAGCAGAAAAATTTTAACGTCTATCGCGAAAAAAACCTGATTTGAGTTACGGAATGAAACGTTAGGCACCAAAGTGCCCCGAAAAAACTTATACACCAAACTGGAAAAAAAATGTATAAGTTGGACACCTTTTTTACTATTAAAACTTAAAATAAAAAAATACTTAAACTATAAAAAACTTAAAACTTTAAAGAGATGCGACCGTTGTGAATGAGCCATATGGAGGGTTCGGGGCCTCAAATCACATCTCCCTCACCGTCCAGCATCCCCACACGTGGCGGTTCACCGTTCACCACCCAAGCGCCTGGTACCTCACCGTTCAACATCCCACACACTCTAGCCGTATGTTAGAAGCCCAATCTGTCTTTTTTTTCTTCATTTTTGAATGTTCGTCGGTAGAGCAATCGTGGTTCATTCTCCAATTTTCGACGACGAGATGATGGGGCTTTCAGTCGTGGGGGGCGATGAAGGCAAGGTGGGAGGGGTGGGATGGGAGAAATTTAGGGATTTAAGGTTTGGGTTTTGCGGTTTTAGAGAAATTAAAGAATTTGAGATTTTATAAAATTAAAGATTTTCTAATTTTTTAAAAAAATTATGGAAAATACCAAAAATATGCCACATGTCGTATTTTTATTGGATAGCAAAAAAATTTTAACGTCTGTCGCGAAAAAACCTGATTTGAATTACGAAATGAAACGTTAGGCACCAAAGTGGCCCGAAAAAAATTAGACACCAAACTGGAAAAAAAGTATAGGTTAGACACCTTTTTAACTATTAAACCTTAAAATAAAAAAAAAACTTAAACTATAAAAAAAAAACTTAAAACTTTAAAGAGATGCGACCGTTGTGAAGGAGCCATATGGAGGGTTCGGGGCAGAGCCCCCAATTTTTTATTTAAAAATATAATAGGATTTTTCTTATTTGACCTCCCTTATTTCAATTTATTTGAACTTTACCCCACTTTTTAATAGTTAATTACTTATTACCCCTTATCTTGATTCTTGATTTCTGACTTCGTATTTGTACGACCGCACCCCTAATACCCTCGTCCTTCCTTGAAAGCAGAGGTGGATGTATATAGGAGCACGAGGGAGCCTTGGCACCCGCAATTTTGGGGGAGTTTGAATTATACCTTTAAATTTTAAAAAAATAATTAAACGCCCTCAAATTTTTAAAAATTCCCATAAAGTCTTAGTTTTTAAAATATTTTTATTTAAACCCCTTTAAATTATTAAATTTCTCATTAAGTTTCTTGATTTAAAAAAATCAACGGACCCTCACTTTTAAAAAATATTCTTATTACATCCCTCAAAATTTTCAATTTTTTTATTAGGCGCCCACAAATTATTAGGGCTGTAAACGAACCAAACGTCCAGTGAACCGTTCAGCTGGAAGTTTATTTATGTTCATTTATTTATTAAACGAACATGAACAAGATTTTCTATTTGTTTAATTAAATAAACGAACATGAATAAAGGACTCGTTCGTGAACGTTCGGTAATCGTTCGTTTAAATTTATTCACATATGTCCATTTATATTTATTATTTTTCATAACAAAAGTATTATATTTAGAAAACATTTATTAACATATGTTCGTTCGTTTATGTTTGTTTAAATTTATTCACATATATCCTTTTATGTTCGTTTAGTTGTTCGTGTTTTTTCATTTGTCGGTTAAATTAAACGAACAAATATAAATATACCTTCGTTCGTGTTCGTTCAGTTCGTTTATAAGCTTACAAAGTATCACACCAAAATCAGCCCCTGTTTGAAGGAAAGCTCTGTGTTTTGTGTCCGCCAAAAGGAGATTATCCACCGATATGATTTATGGACTTTATTACATTACCAACTTGTTTGCTGCATAAGCATTACCTCCCAAACATTCTTCAGAAAATCAAACAATTATATATATATATATATATATATTCATTCAAAGAAAAAATATTTAACTGAAATCATGGAAAATAGCACATTGGGTTATATTTGCTTTAGATTTCTGCCAAGCTTTTTCCGATCAAAACAAATATGGGGGAAAGGAACTTGAGCTTTCAGATTTCGAAAGGTTAAGATTCATCGAGGAGATAAGGTTGTACATACGAGCACATATTTAATTATGTTTTGTTTATTATGATTACGATAGATTCAGTTGTATTAAATAAGAGAATAAAAAATTGCATTAGATAAAAGTATACATTTTTATCTTTAAAGGATTTATATCACACACTAGCGGTGGAAACTTTTAGTTTCCACAAGCGCCTTAATTTTAGGATTTAAGGACTTAGTTTAGGGTGTAGGATTTATGGGTTTAGGTGAAAGGGTTTAGAATTTAGGGGTTATGGTTAGAATTTATGGTTTAGATGTTAGAGTTTAGGTTTTAGGGTAATATGTTGAGTATTTAGGTTTTAACATATAAATCATAAATTCTAACCCTAAACCCTACACCCTAAATTGTATCCTTAAACCCTAAAACTCAAATACTTGTGGAAACTTTTAGTTCCTACCGCCGGTGTATCAAATATTTATACTTTTTTAAATATAGATAAAAGTATACAAATAAGATGATAAAAAAAGTTAAATTATATTTCCTTAGAAAAGAAGGTTTATGAATTTATATTTTAATTTTTAAAGAGTAAATATATATAATTTGTGTATTTTTTATACACAATATATATATTAAAAAATACACATAACTAAAGTACTGATAATCTTTTTAAAATGTAAATAAAAATAATTTTTTAAATATATTTGAACTTGTGATAAATATAAATCGAATTAAGATTGTGCTATCAATTCATAATAACTAAATTATTTATTTATATTTATGATAAGAAAACTGCGTAGTAATAAGGCATAAAGCCAAAAAAAATGCCTCAAATGTTTGACTGGACAGTTATTTTGACATCTATTTTTTGAGCAATTTAACATTCAACATTTTATTTTGGGTCAAAATAGTCACTATGCGGATGAAATCTGTCAGTCAATTAGCGATAAATGGCATAAAATAACGTGACAAACTTATATGACAGTGCACGCTAACGTGACAGTAACATATAGACAAATGTGTTAACTTAAAAAAGTATTACATCAATCAAAAAATAATTTTATAAAATTATACAAAATATTTATAAAATAATTTTTTCTACTGATTTATTATTATGTTAAGTTATTTTAAATTATTTATCGTTAATTTTTTAATAATTTTTATTTATAAAAAATTATTTTAACTCTAAATAAAACTTTAAAAATTGAATTGTTTCAAAAAATAAAAATCAAATTTACTATTGAGTGAAACATTAATGATATTTTTTTTTTTACTTTACGCTTAGTAATAATTAATATGGAGTGGAGAAGGGAATCTGCCACTTGGGTGGGGTCAAGGAATGGACTGCAAAGAAAAGGATGAGATAGAAGAAGACAAGACACGAGACACTCAAAAAATAGCCGTTTGTCGTCTTCTGTGTTTGGACTTTTGGAATTTTTATATTATTAATTAATTATGGAGAGATAAGTCCAAAACTTACCTTTTTCCTCCATTATTAATACTAGCTGTGCCCCACCCACGTTCTCCCATTCCCACCTCATACCTTCATTGTAGGTTTTTATACCGGTTCTTTTAATTTAATTTGTTATATTCACAACGTTAAAATTTAAATTTATTATATTATTTGAAATATCTAATGGGTTATTTTATTAAACCAACCGATTATTAGGAGAAAGGAAATTTATTTTGTTAGTGGATCCAACATATAAATTTGAACTCAACAAGTGGTTCCAGTGGAAAAATGGATGATGTTTATCTTAAGAGACTCATATTCAATCACTTTATCTGTAAGTTATATGTCTTGTCAAAAAGTTAATAATATATAAACATATATTACATTATAATTATTTTTAAACTATTAAAAAACATATTAAATCGGTTGTCTTGATTTAGTACCATCACTAATTTACTATGGGCTTGATTTTGTGGCGTTTTGCGTCTGTTTCGACTTTTTTTTCCTCTCTAAAATTTGATGTTTGTTTGGTGTATTTGTAGACTGATTTCTTGATTTTTATATTCAAAGTGTGTTTATTGTATCGAGATTTTTGCCCATCGCTTTGTATGGTTTATAAGTCAATGAAATGAACGAATAAACAAAAGTAGGCGATTGGTTTTGATTTAATATATTTTTTAATAATCTAAAGGTAATTATAAGGTAATATATATTCATATATATTTTTAATCTATTAACAATCCGCATACATCTTATAGACAAAGTAATTTGAACCCGTATCTCCTAGGATGAGGATCATCCGCTTTTCTACTGGGATACGTATTAGGTTCTTTGATTTAATATTTAATAATAAAAAGCGAAGTTTTGTTGGTTGGTTGGGGTTAAAATCCTAAGGGAATGTTTGGTTCATGGAATGTAACATTACCCTTGAGAATAAGATTCCTATAATGATTCATTACTTGGCATATTACTAGGAATGTTATATTATTTTGTTTGGTTTGTTTGATAGGAATGTAAAATTACAGTGTTTGGTTTATGGGTTATAAGATTAGCATAATGTATATCTTACAAAATTATCCTTTTGAGATATTTTCTTTTTAACTAGTTAAACTTTTAATATTAAAATGAAAATATCTGCATGAAAATTCATAAGAAATATATTTCTTATTATTTTTAATTTATATATTTTTCTTTTATAAAGTTCTTACACAAATAATTGAATGTAGTTTTTAATGTTAGAGTACAATAATATATATTTGAATATTTATGATTTATTATAATTATATAATTAAAAAAATCATAAATTTTTATAATAATCATCACATTTGCTAGTAAATCGAATATACTAATAACTAACTATAAATATTATATTTATATGTTTTATTACTCAATTTACATTATTTTTAAAATCAAAAGTCTTTCTTTAAAATCTAAAATTTCAAACAAAATTTATAATGTGATTTAAAATTGAATAATACAGATTTTTACCATATAAATAAAACATTATTTTTTAGAGAAGAAATAATATTAAAAATTATTTATAATATTTGTTATTATTTTTTAATGATGAATGTAGTTTATATATTTTTTATGCAATAATTTAGGTTAAATAAAGAATTGTTTTAACATATCAAAACAAAAATATTGTTGGAAAATATTAAATAATTATTTATTTGAATACAAAACATTATTTTAAGGATATTTTAGTCTAAAATGGTGGGAATTGTCTAATACGTAAGAATAGGGTGGAAATGACATTCCGTCATTCCCACCATTTTGAGGAAAAAAAACTACTATTATGAATATAATATTACTTCCTGTAGGGAATTATTCTAAACCAAACATGAGTAATACGTAAGTATTACTATTGGGAATGTAATATTACTTCTTTTGGTAATAATCTTTTCTGCGAACCAAACGACCCCTAATAAGGTCATTGAGTATTTAAGTTTAAATTTAATCATGTATGAATTTTTCGTATAAATTTATTATTGTTTAAATTTTGTTATATATGGGTATGGTCTAAAATTATTTTGGTCTAAATCTAAATATTATCTCGTTTATGTACAAAGATAGACTTACCTAATAAATTAACGGTTGTTATATATATATATTACTTTTATTCAAATTTATGTTTTTTTTATTTTTTTATTGTGTTATTTAATATTGGATGATATTTTTCTCCTGTGTCCAATCAATCACATTCGCATGCCAACACTTCGCTCTCACTCCCGTAACCAATGGTTTTGGGTAGTTGTAGGGTGAGACTCGTTCGGTGTATAATTAAAATGAGGCGGATTTATATAATTTTTTACTTAGTTAATAAGAATTTATTTAGTTACATAATTTTTTTACTTAAGGTAAAATTTATATAAATTTTTACTCAATTAATAAAAATTTATGTAGTTACACGAATTCTTATTCAGTTAGTAATAACTTCTGTTCTACCTAAATTATTACCCAATCTTATATAAATTTTTATCATTTTAATAAGAATTTATATAAGACCGTATTTTAAACTCACTGCCTCACCTTAGCATTCCCCAAATGATTTTATTCACAACTTCTTAATTTTTTATTTTTTTATGAATTATATTTATAAATAAAATTGTGATTTAATATATATATATATGATAAAATTAAGATACATTATATTGAATTTAAGACTAAACTCTATGAAAGTAGAAACGTTGACAATAAAACCCATCAATAAGTATGTTTTCCAACCTTTAAATTGATTGTATTTTTTACAAGAACCTCAAATTCCAAATACAGACCATAAATAAACATATATTATACTAAAAATATTCTTTACGAGACTTAAGACTGCTATACTTCAACAAATAATTTATCAATTAATTGGACGAATTTAGTTTAGAAGTTAACCACAAAAATGGTTCGACTAGTCTTTTTTATGTGTCATATTCTAATACTATGCCCATTGAAAACCCCTAAATTTACGTGTACAAAATATATGAGGTATTAAGAATGGAAAATGACCAACCAACTAATTATGTTGGTGACATAATCAGTGGGTATGAGACATAATTTTTTTTCTAAAACTCACATATTATTTTTTAAAACAAAAAATTGGGGTTTGAATCAAGTGAAAATGATTCTAGTATCCTCCAACCTATTTGTCAAATAAAGTATTATATATTATTTATTACATTTCAGATTTAACTGAACCGGACAAGTGGTCTCAGTAGAAAATTGGATGATGTTCATCATAAGAGACTTAACAAAGGTTTGAGAAGCTAGTTTGGGGGGCAAACCAAGGTTTTGACACTCAAAAGCTACCTGTTTTTGGTTGCTTCTAGGCAAACTAAGGTTTTCCACCCAAACTAGCTTTTCCACCCAAACTCAACTAAAAACAGGGCCTTAGGTTCAATCGCAATGTTTGCAATGTGTGTTCATGTCAAAAGGTTAAAAATATCTATGAATAGATACTACCTTATAATCAGACACCTTTAAACTATTAAAAAAACTAAGCATAACTATAACAACCTACACAAATATATAACTATAATAAATAAATTATATTTTTGTGTTCAAAAAATAAATAAATTATATCTACAAATGCACATATATATATATTTCAATTATTTGGATTGTCAAAAGTCGAGATAGACAATGGGGCTCAAGGGGACGATCGATCCTCTGAAAATTTAAAATTTGTATATGAGTTAGACTTTTTTATTTTTTTATATATTTTATACTAAAAATTTATTTTCGTCCCATAAAATTTTATAAGTTTGTTTCCCCTAACATAAAATCTTGTGTCCGTTCCTAGTGAAAGGATTGGTCCATGAAGAAATACATTAAGAATATAATTTTACCAATAGAATATTCAATTATTTGTATAATCAATTTTTGAAAAAGAATATTCTATAAACTCAGTGAAATTAAAAAAAAAAGTAAAATTAAGTTGAATGGATGATATATAATGTTTAGAATTTATGATTTAAAACACGTGATAAAATTTAAACACTGCTTGTGAAATTAATAACATTTCTATTTTTAGTCAAATTGGAGGTTTAAGAATCAAGTTTGATTTTTATTTGTTTTCAAACCTAACCTTAATCTGATAGGACAATAGTGTGAACTCTAATTCAATTTTTTAACAGGAATTCTAATTTAAAATAGACAAATAGCATTAAAGTCTTTTGGTGTAGTTTTCTTGCATACCTAAATTTAATGTAATTTAATCAATGTCACAAAAAATAAATGGAAGAAAAATATTTTTTTATTTTATTTTAGTAAACCCGGGTTTTTATAAAACAGATAAATTTCACTATGAGTCCCTTAACTATATAGAGATAATTACAACACGTCAACAACAAAGTCAGTATTAGAAAAGATACACTAATTGATATAGTGACTATAAATGTCATATTGTTATTTTAAATCTCGATATAATAATATAATACATCTCTGTTAAAAAAATAACTTATTTTTTTAATTTTAATATATGGTTTAATGTTTTTTTCCCTGTCACATTCACATAGCAGACACATCAAATGCTAATTATAATAGTGGCTACAAAAGCCCCAAAATAGGTACAAATATAAGATACAAAAGGAGTAAAGTAGAATCCCCTAAATTAAGGGCAAAGGGATTTTGTGTTTTGTGTGATGACAACATTGGAAAAAGTAAAAGAAATAAAAATATGATTATTTTTTGAAACACGAATAAAGAATTTTATTCGCGGATCTAAAATAAGAAAAAATAATACTCAAGTTTGTTAGATTTAGAGTTTTGGTTATAGGGTTTAGAATCTATGATTTATGGTCAGAGTTTAAGTTTTAATGTTTTAGGTTTAGTAATTAAGAATTCAAATTCTAAAGGAGGAATGTGTTTATTTAATAATTATTTATATATGTAAGATTTTTTTAATAAGAGAAAAGAGCAAGGCGTTATCTAGGGAATGTTTACATCATTTAAAATATTTAATTAAGAGTATTATCCTTATCCTTAGACTATTTGGTTAATTATTAGAGAAATCAACTCTTGACAAATATGGGAAATTCCAATCACAAGAAATTTATTCTAAGCACATAAAAAGTGAATCTTTGGAACATCTATTTGTTTTTCATTGACCATATCTTTCACTTATTAAACTATATATTATAATTCTAATTGTATCATGTAAGACCTAATCCATCCATTATGTACTTAAAAAATATAATAAGAAAAGTTAAGTATGTACAAACCATGAACTACTTTTGTAGAGTCGAGAGTAAATTAGAAATTTTTTAAAGGGTTAAATTTATTTATTTATTTATGAGTTCAAAATATATTTTTATCATTATTTAAATTTAGAGTTTTAAAATTAAAAAAAACTAAAATAGCTTTTTTAAAGCATGATAAGGGACTTTCCCTTATCAGTCTCATGAACTTTGTCTTTGCATAAAGAACATTATTGAAAAGAATATCCATAAATCCTATATATTAAAATAAATATGAAAATATAAAACTCAAACACAAAAAACTTACTATAAGCTTGTATTTTTCACTTATTTTTTTAAAAATGGCATCTGAATTTTATTAATCACTATAAAATATACGTATTTTTTACTTATTAGACTATATATAATGCTTCTAATTGTATAATCTAAGACATACTCCATCCATTATGTACTAAAAATATAATAATTATGGGGTTTAAATTTGATACACATGTCTGCTTATTTATACTATAAATCAAAATTAAACATAAACCCTAAATTTTAAACATTAACTTAAATTCTAAACCCTACAACCCAAACCCCTAAACTCTAAACCCTAAATTAAACCCCTAACCCCTAAAACTAAAAGGTTTGTGTAAACTAAAGTTTACACAGCCTGTGTATTGAAGTTTTTCTTATAATTATTCTACAAATGTGTGTAAGTTTATCTAAATTTAAAATTCAACGAGCAAGCACATTTGGCCGGTTGACCAAGCTGCTCATCTTTGTTCCCTCATTTCCCTCAGGTCATGGGTTCTAGACCCACTAGGAACACTCTCTTCCTTCCCATAGAGTCCTCAATAGGGATGGCAATGGATCTTGGACCCGACCCGAATCTGTAGATCCAGATTCGTTTTATAAGGTCTGGATCCTAAAATTTTGGACCCAACGAATCCGGGCCGGATCTGGATCCTCTGATTAAAGTACGGATCTGGGTCCGGATCTGACACTAAGATCCGGACCTGGACCTGTTTACCCGTTTATAGAAAAAAAACCCACCTTAATATTAATATTTAAATTTCACAAATATTATTTTCACTAAACAAAATTTTCTCTTTGGTTGGTTGTTATTTGTTTTAGGATGTTGATGATTTAAGTAGTGATGAAGACTAGCATTATAAGTATGTAGAAGTGCGGTACTCGACTTGCGACAATGGAATTCATGATCTACATTTTTTAATGTTTGTGCCATTCAAAAGACATTTGTGTAGTTGTGTTGGAGTTTGTTTTGAGACTTTAGTTTATCATTTTTTATTTTGTTACTAGCTGTATTAAAATTAATCTTTCCTCCATTGGAGATGTGATGCGAAATTAGTCAATGATAGTTTTATTACGTTAAAAATTAGGTCGAATGGTCTTTTTTAATAGACCCGTTTTGGACCCGGATCTGTGAGATCCATTGGATTTGGATCTGTGAGATCCGTTGGATCTGGACCCTAAACCCTAAAATTAACAAGCTTATGTAAACTTTATTTTACACCACTTGCGTATCAAATTTTTTTCCTAATAGGGCTTTAAATGAGACGAGACAAATTATGAGATACTCGAGTCCAACTTGGTCAAAGCTCGGTCAACACTCAACTCGATTAAACTCGACTTGAGTTCTTAACGAGGCGAGTCGAGCTTAGATTATTCAGGCTCGTTAAAAATTACTCAAGCTCGAACTCGACTCAAATTTTTAACTAGCTGAGTCGAGCTCAGCACTACTCGAGCTCAACTCGACTCGCTTACACCCCTACCAAGTATGTTTCGAGTTTGAGTTCTTAAAAACACATCAACATTAAATACTTAAGAAAAGTTTTACGGACAATGCTACATCCACCCACTAGGTCATCTACCCAGATGAGATGACAAATTACATTGCTACTAATAAATGTAATACAACATATTTTTCAATAAACAATAAATGGAATACAATTAATACATTTTTTTCGAAGAATTAATACATCTTTTACCAATAAACAAATTTCAAGACTATAAATACAATACAATCAATACATCTTTTAGGGTGAGCAAAACTTGACTCTAAAAAATAGAATTATTCGACTTGTCTCAATGCAAAAAAAAGACTTGTTTTAACTCGACTCATAATTTCATAAACTTGAAAAAGCTTCAAATAAAATTTGAGTTGTAAAATAGAAATTTGAATAACCCAAATTTTTTCATAATTAGTGGATCAATTTTTAAGCTCGAGTCAAGTCTCTCAACTATGTTTAATATATGTATATCACATGTGAAAAATATGAAGAAATATATAAGTATATTGTATATAGATATAGAAAACTGTTTACATTGTAAACAATTTGTACTATAAAGAATATAAATAGTTACAATTAAATTTGTGCAAAAATTCGAAAACACAACTCGACTCAAATTTTATAAACTCGACTTGAATCGAAAATTTTCAAATAAAATTAGAATAGTAAAATAGGATTTGTAAACTCGATTAACTCGAAAAAAAAATTTATTCGGCTCGATTGAATGCTCTCCCTAACATCTTTGCCCAATAAATTTTTTCAAAACTATAACTATTTAAGGAGTGTAATATTTTATTTTTTAATATAATAAGAAGAGAAACTAAGCTAACTTAAAAAAATATTTATCTTGTTGCACTATCATAATGCAATTCCTCTAAAATCCCAACATAAGTCTCTAAAAATTTACAATATTCGAAAGGAATGTCTTTATATAGCTGAAACGAATTGATCAGTCCCTCATTAACAAAGCATTAGTGAAACTCTCACAATATTATTAATGTCATAATATTTTTTTCTAGTAAATAAATTATTAAAAAATATTTAAGGTGAATGCATAAAAAATTTGAACAAAACTCATTTCATCTTAATACTATGTTCTCTCATTATAAAAAATAGATCTTAATACTCATTTTTTATACCAGAATTTATTAAGACTAATACCAATAATTTATTGAACACATAATTTAAATAGTTTTTTTCTACATAAACTGCCATATTAGCTGGGTAAATGACCCTGTGAGTGTATAAAGTTTTTTCCAAGTTTTACGGTCGTTGTAATCTCTTCTTAAATAAGAAACACCATCAGTTAAAACAAAGCAATGGACAGGAGCCAGAGGCAGATAGCAAAACCAAATTCCCATTTGGCAACTACAAGAGGAATCATTGGATCTCTCTGCGTTAAAGGGAAAACATTTATGACAAAGGATGTTTATTTGCTTCTATTTTTGTGTGGGTTCTAATCCCACTATTTATATTATCATTCTATTACTAAAAAGGTTTAAGGCCGTAAGAAATTTTTATTTTTTTAAAAAATAATTAAGTTTTTAAATATTTTTTCACTCAATTAAGTTATTGAACCAATAAATTTAATCAATTACATTCTTCCACCAACATTGACTATTAAATTTCAATAGTTTCTTTTTAGATATTACTGTTACGTGATTCATTACAGTCCTATAATTTGACATTTATAGAATTTTTTTAAAAATAATTTTTATTTAGAATTTTTAGGAATTTTAAAGAATATTATAAATAAAATAATTTTTTAAATGTCAAGTGGACACCATGTGTTGTACCAACCGGTCCAAAAGAAACTTGTTATATTCAACATTTAAAGTTGGTCAAACGCGTAATTGATTAAATTTATTAGTTTAAGGGCTTAATTAGGGCCGGGCACTGGGCGGGCCGGTTTTTTGGCCGCCCCGCCCTTATCCCGATCTATAAAACCCTAAACCTGACCCCGCCCTACTCCAAATTAAAATATTACTTTATCCATCGCTCCCCGATGTACCAACTCTTAAACCCGACCCCGACCCAAAAAATTAAAAAAAATCTTAATCTTCGCCAACGATAAAAGTTAGATCCAGTCAATCCACCATCACGGTCACAAAGTATAGTTTCAAAAGACTTTAAACCTATATAAAAATAAAACAAAAACCAATTTTAAATTATCCACATGAAAAAAATACATATTTAAAACAATAAACTTGAACCATTGGCCGTCAGAATCAGATGTTAAAACTTAAACATCTAAAAAAATTATGATAAGCACAAACAAAAAAAATTAGCATAACAACCATAAAAGTGTTGATATATAGTGGTATATATATATATATATATATATATATATATATATATCTAAATATATACCTGGGTGGGGCGGGGAATTTCTAGTATATACTCGAACCCGCCCCGTCTCGACTCAACACTTTCAAAAACCCGCCCCGATCCCCGAAATTCAAGACTAAAAACCCAACTGGGTCGGGTTGGGTCGGGGCCGGGGCCGGGCAATTTGACATCCCTAGGCTTAATTGAGTGTTTAAAAAATTAAAAACTCAATTAATTTTTCTTCAAAAGTTCAAGGACTTTTTACACTTTTAAGCCTATAAAAGAAGGGAAAGCATTTATTACGAAAAAAGAGAGACAAATCTAACGCTGGGATGGAGTGTATGTTTAGGATTTAGATTTAGAGCTTATAATTTAATTTTGTAGTGTTAAGATATAAAAAAATACCAAAAAAGAAATAATTTTTTGTTAA